>CAUYPK010041130.1:0-14593 GCA_963574355.1 Loris lydekkerianus
CGAGCCTGACTAGAAGCAGATCCATCGAGCTACTTCCGCGTAGCAACGACTCAGCAAGGCCCGGCCTGAAGCTGCCTCTACCTAGATACAGCCAATGTGGTACCATGCCACTGGCCCGACCCTGTCACTCACCTCTTCCCCCGCCTTCTTTCCCTGCCCCTTCTCCACAACAAAAAATAAATAAATTAAAAAAAAAAAAAATCAGCTTTGTAAATAAAAAAAAAAAAAAGAAAAAAAAGAAATCCCTACGTTTTATCACAAAATATCTAATTTTGAATTTAATTCTATTTTGTTCACTTTCATTCTCCTAATATTCTATTTTTTTTTTTTAATGTATATCAAAAGAAGTTTCAAAAGGCAGATTATCATTACCAGGTGGGGAGCTGCTCTAAACATGCTTCCGAGAGAGCTTAATGCTTCCAAAGCCACCGGGAAGGCAAGCCAGCCCAGGGTTATTAACTGAGAAGGGACATTGCCTGTGTGCTACAGAGAAGGAGGGAAAGTCTCACTTTTCATTACAGCTTTACCCGCTGTTTTCTCCATAACCTTTAGTGGGACTTGCTAGGTGGCAGGGAAGTCCATGGACTTCAGGCAAGAGGAAGAAAAAACTTAACGTGAATAGGTCAAAGACTGTACTGCTTCATAATGAAATCTCTGAGAAGAGCCCTTACTTCCAAAGCTGGGAACTTTGAAAAGGTTAATAGAACTCCATGGCCAGGAGATAGTCGTCTTCCTCCCTGGAGAGGGGTGTGGGTCGATCACAGAGAGAGCCCCGCTCTGTATGCTGAACAGAGTGTGAAGGTGCGGAATCCGCAACGCAGGATAATCCAGGCTGCTTTATGTCCTTGAATTTTGCCCAAATTGAAGATATTCTTTGTCTTGGTTGACTTCTCAGCTCTCATTTTGAAGAAGTTATTTTGACTTCTGCAGTGAGAATTGCATTGGTTTTTCCATCTTTTCCACGTCCTGCCACGGTATCATGACAATAAGACAGACAAGGACTTCTAGCAAAGGGCTTATTGTGAGTTTCACAAACAGAAAACCTACTTGTCACAAGACACATAAGTGCACAGGAAAAATGGATTCTACGTTTTCCTTGCAAGGTATAAGAGACGACTCTGGACCCCAGGCTCGCCGTGCCAGTTAGGGCAGGCATTTCTGGAGGGCTTGTGGAACAGAGGCCAAGTTTCTCAAACCCCTCAGGGCCAGCAGTGGCCTGGTGGTCTACACAGGATGTCAGGCACCTGACAGGCTCGGGGCTAGGACTCTGGGGGTCCTGCTGACCACAGTCCAAGATCCCGTGTCCCCCCTTTTTCCTGGGCCACAGACAGCCCTATTTTTACCTGGTGACTGAGAACAGAAGGCCTAGCAACCAAAGATTGCCAGCACCTGAGTCCTACTCAGGGACAGATAGAAATCATTGAAACGAGTTAGGCAAATTTGTCCCTAATTTGTAAAGTTTACGTTGTAATCACACTGTGTGCCTGCAGGATTTCCCTTCCTTTGCTTCTCTTCTTCTGATTGTTAATGATTGCGTGAGGCACCTTGCTTTGAATAACTCAGATTAAGTGTATGCATTATGCTGTCAACTTGATTTATTATTTTTGATTGAACAAAGAGGCCTAGGGGAGAATGGCCCCACTGCACCTGCTGGCTGCACTGAGAGGCTGCTGGCTTTGTGTCCACCCCTCACAGTCTCCCAGTGGTTATTCACCCGAGATAACTGAGTCTACGTTTTTTCTCATGTCAACTGCCCTCAGTGCAGATCCTGGCAAAGGTTGTCTTGGGACCAGGCCCCCACGGACAATAGGAAATGCAATCTTGTCAACCGTTAGGAAGGAGCCAAAGCCATGGTCTTCAAAAATCTCCTCAAATAGTGTAAAACACATTGTGATATTTAGAACTTGGATATCCAAGAAAGAGCAACAACATTCACTTAAAGCCTTAAGAGAGATGAGCACTTAGACACATCTGTTTTGAAGTCAATTTCATCAACTGTGCAAAGCATTGACGAGTTAAGCTTTGGAGTTCTTTTGCGGGTTACCAGGGGCATGTATGATGCCCTCTGATCCCTCTATCCAGCCCTTAACATAGAGAGGACCAGGGGTCTTGATATCCACATTTTATTGATTAGGAAATTGAGACCCAGAAGATAATTTGCTTCAGTTTCAGATATTCATTGTCACACCTGGGACTCTGGTTAGAGAACTTAATGTACAGACTACATTATGACTCACTTATTAAAACTATTCTGACAGCAAAAGAACTATTACATGGCATCCACATCATCTGCAGATTCAGTTTCCATTTAAAGGCTGATGATGCCCAAGTCCACGCCTGCAGGAAAACCCCCGGGCTAGATTTCACTCACTTGACTATCCCACAAGCACCCCAGATTCAACATGTTCAAAGCAAGATGCACCCTACCGGCTCCTAATGGCACAACCACTCACCTGGTTGGCAAAGATGGATGTTGCAAAAAAAATTGTTGGCAGGAACTTTCTGACTCCATTCATGCCCTGAGCCTCTCTCCATGGCCTTGGCATTTACGAATTTTAGCAGATGGCATCCTGTGTCTTCTCTGCTCCACATCAGGATATGTTTACATACTGTGTCCCCTAATATTTTGAAGGGACTATGTACATGTCACTTGATGGGCATGCCGTATGTCCACTGAAATTGACCTGAAACTTCAGAAGAGTCACAGATTTAGAGAAAAAGCATAAGGAGAGTGAAGAGAGGTCCCATATGCCTCACACACACTCTCCCCTATTATTAACGTCTAACATTAGTGTGGTACCTTTGCCACAATTAACAAGCAAATACTAATTATTATTAACTGAAGTTATATTTTATTCAGATTTCCTCCTTTTTAAGTAAATTGTTTTCAGGTTAACGTGAGGGTACAAACAAGCAAGTCAAAATATTTGATTTTGTTAGGTAGAGTCGCTCTTGTGGTTTTGTCCCCTACACAAAAGGTGTGCAAACACCCCAACCCCATGCCCTGTTAGTGAGGGCACCCCACCCCGTTCCCATCCCTCACTACCCTTCCCCCCCCCCCAACTTGAACTGAAATGCGTTTTTCTCCTGTGTGGGCATGCATTAGATGGCCTGCTGGGTGCATATTAGTCTTGAGTACACGTCGTCATGCATGTCATTAAAGACTCGTGGTATTTATTTTATACTTTGGGTTACGGTCTAAAACTTCATTTTATGCTCATATGTTCAGCTTTAGCCACTGAGAGCTCTTTCAGCTGGAAAAATTCTTTTATTCATTTAACACAGACACATATATAACATACATATATAAAAATTCATGAATACAAGTTTGATTTTTATGCAGTTTGGGAAAATAGCATATGCTATGTAATTTAGATGCTTAGGACTTGATTTTAATGAGCACTAACATTGGGCTTTCTGTTCCTTTCTCATGCTTTCCCCCTCCTTTTCTTATTTTAACAGTTGTAAAAATATATAACACTTACTCATCCTCATGTTGCACCTAACTAATCTGCACAGCCAGCCTGGCAAGATAATGAAGGATTTTTATCTCTATTTTACAGATGAGGAGCTGAGACATAGAATCACTAAATGAAAAGTCCCGAGGCTTTGCGTGCCACACTACAGGAATCAAACCCAGCCACAGTTCATCCCGGGCCTGCCCAGCCCTCCCTCCCAGGGCTAGCTTACCATTGCCCCTCACTTCACTGTAAGGCAGGTCTTGCAAACAACCCTGCCCTTGGCAAAAGCTGGAGCTCTGTGAAAGGTGCAAGCAGTGGTGCTCAGGCCAGGTTTATTGAAAGGAGAGGGTGACCTGCCTGGGCAATGCAAAAGTGGTGTCTGCACCTGGAGGCAGTTAGAAACCCTCCCTTTTATATAGGCTGTAGGGGGATTGCAAATTTCACAGCTTTCCAGGAAGGTTAGGGCCCTTTGTCCACAACTTGCAGGTGAGGATAGCCAGATCCTTTGTGTTTTTGTCTTAGGAGGAGAGGCAGAGGAGGAGAAAGGGTTCACGTGTGGTTGTTAGGGCCCCCACTCTGTAGCAAAGGTTAGCCAGGGTGTTCCGGAATCCTCAGATCCTCAGATTTGTTTTGCCTCCTCCTGCATTAGAGTGTAGCAGAGCAGGAAATTTCAGCTGCTTCTCAGGATCAACTGGAGTTCTGAATTCCCAGTGCCCCCAAGAAGCTTCACAAACAAGCTGCTTATTTTTGCCCTGATCCCACAAGACTTTTGTTTAACATCTAGTTTTCTGTTAGGTTTAACCTTCCTTTCAAAACAAACAGGATTCATTTCTGTTCGAGAAGTTAAGCCCTATTAAGCCACTGTCCAACACGGCAGGAGATGAGATTTCCAGCTCCCAGTGCTGCATTAGGCAGGGAGGGAAGAGGAGGGAAAAGGAAGTAGGTGCCACGCCGTAAAACAAAAAGTGCCTGGGTTCTAGTCAGGGCTTTGCCCGCAATGAGCTTCCTGACCTCAGGCCACCTCCAGGCTCTCCCTGGAGGTCAGTCTCTCAATCTATAAAATGAAAAGGTTGAGGAAATCACAGCCACGTTTCAAACCTTGCCATTCAACTTTCCACAGGGACAATTTCATTTTATACACACATAATTGAATAAAACTTTCACTAACCACACTCTGATTTTTTTTAATTTTTAAAAATTAGTTACTTTTTTTAATTGACAAAATTATATATATATTTAGGGCATACAACACAATGGTAAAAGGGTGGCGCCTGTGGCTCAAAGGAATAGGGCGCCAGCCCCACATACCAGAGGTGGCAAATTCAAACCCAGCCCTGGTCAAAAACTGCAAAAAATAAAATAAAATAAAATAAAAATGATAAACAGCCCATCTCCAGGCTCTTCCGCCCTCAAGAATGGGCTGATGCAACCAAGCCAAGCAGACGCGTTTGTCAGCAGGTGTCTTTGTTAAAGTGAAGGCTTCTCTGAAGAAGGGGAATTATTTCTACCCTTTTGAAACATAGCAGGTACAAGGGAAAATTCAAATTAAAAATAAGAAACCTCATTTTCCCTATTGAATATAAGAAAAGCTAATCCTCCTCCCTCCTTTTTCTTAGGCCAATTATTTTAGAAAACTTGTAATTGTGAATTCTTTTTCTATCTCTCTAAAATATATGTAAATTATTTTTAAAGGCTAAATAGGCTTCATGCTAGCGTGAAGATTCAAAAATGTCTTTCTCCAGGACCTGGGCACCATCTGTTTGAAATGCAATCATAACAGAAGATGGCATCCCCATATTCCAGTGTCTGGGGGAGAACAGGAGCCTCACTGAGATGGGCACCTCACTTCAAGCTGCAAAGCCGCCTCCTGCCATAAAGATATGAAAAGTTTACCTTTCCTTTGGATAAAGCCAGCTAGCTAACACAGATGGTCACTCTGATTACAAGGTAAATTTCAGATGAACTACATGTGACAAATTATGCTGTCAGGTCCTGCTACTGTAAGGACAAGTTACTATTATTTATCTTGAGAACATGGACACATAATGGGTTACATCTGCTTGTCTATTTAAAAGGGGGGATCTTCTTCTATTTTTGCAATCTCTTTAACAGATTTCCCATGATGCATGTCACATTCTGGTTTGATATTATTGAATAATAAAACTGTTTTCTTTCTCTCCTACCTTCATGGAGAGCTTTTCTGGATTGATAAATACATGAGTTGTCTTGGACTTCCATAAAAATACCATAGACTGGGCAACTTAAACAACACACAGTTATTACATACAGTTCTGAAGGCTGGAAAGTTCAAGGTCAAGGTTCCAGCAGATTTGGTTGCTGGTGAAGGCTCTCTTCCTAGGGTGCAGACAGCAGCCTTCTAGTTGTGTGCCCAGACAGCAGTGAGAGAGGGAGCTCTGATTGCTGTTCCTTTTCTAACAAGGACACTAATCCCTCCAGAAGGGCCTTACCCTCATGACTCCATCTAACCCTAATGACCTCCCAAAGGCCCCACCTCCATATACTATGTCCTTGGGAGTCAGAGCTTCAACATAAGAATTTCGGAAGAATCCAGGCATTAGGTTCATGACAAGAGAGGATTTTGTGTTCATTGTATTTTGTCAACACAGTCCCTTGTGCAGCCCCCACCACATCAGTCTGGAAGTGGGTGTGGGTGCAAAGCAGGCTGCGAGTTCTTATCCCCCCACCCCACATAAAATACTCTGAGGCAAGGTCCGGACAGGTAGAGATGAGGTTCTTCATGACTAGGAGCTAAAAGGACATGTTCTCACTAGTGATATCTTTAAAAAGCAAGAGAAGCCAATCAAGAAGAAAATCAAGGTTCAAACACCCCAGAAGAGAATTTTAAAAGGCATTCCCACATCTCCATATCAAAAGTGGACAAAGCTGTCATAGGTTGGGGTCCTTTGAGGGCCTGAGGCAGAAATTCGAGTCCACAGGAAGAGGAGGGAAGTTCAGCAACCTCCTGTCACACTGGAGACAGATTCCAATGTGGTTCCCTAGAAAGAATCTGGAGCACAAATCATAACACAAAATAATGGCGCCTTGAAGCAGAGTGGCCTCCCTCTATATCCCCACATCAGTCCGTCAATCCTTCATACTGAGCTGTGGGGATTCAGCTGCCTGTTCAAGGTGACTTGTGTCAGCTGAGAGCAATTTCCCAGAAAAGGGGTCACCCGTGCACCATTAGCAGCCAGTTCTGCAGCAGTTAGGCAGCAGGTGCACAGCCCGACTTCTGAGCTGCTACAGATGACCAGGGAAACGGCTGGGGAAAAATAAACAAGTGCAGTAAATTAGCAGCCTGCTATAATGAGCCAAAATCACACGTGACGACGTGACCCTGGTTTTAAAGAAAAGGCTGCAGGACCCCTTGGAGAACTTTAATTCTATTCAGCCACTTCTGAGCATATGAAAAGAACCCTCTCTCCTCTCTTCCCCTTTCCAACCTTCTTTATCTGGCACAGGGGTAACAGTTGAGCAGTATACATTTGAGGGTTTCTGACACTGCACTTAGATCTCCTGAGCTCTTTGCCCAAAGTCTTGTGACTTGCATGAATGGAATTTCTAATCCCAGACCTGGTGACTCCAACATCCAAATGGTAACTTCTGTAGTATAGTATAGAAACTTGGGTTCTCTTCTTGCTCAGTATGGACTTGGAAAATTACTAAATATCTCTGGCCCTCAATAAATTCATCTGAAATAAGATATATTAATACAAGCCTTGCTGCTTCGGAGGACCAAACAAGCTTGGGCCCAGGATGTTGAGGTCTTAGTGAGCTATAATGATACCTCTGCACTTTAGTCTGGGCAATAGAGTGAGACTTAATATCAAAAGGAAAAAAATGTATAGAGGATCTGGGCAGCACCTGTGACTCAAAGGAGTAGGGTGCTGGCCCCATATGCCAGAGGTGGTGAGTTCAAACTCAGCCCCAGCCAAAACTGAAAAAAAAAAAAAAAAAAAAATGTATAGAGGATCAAGCAATATAACAGATATGAAAGTGCTTGGAAAGGTCTAAAGCACAGTAGAAATGCAAAAATTTAATTACCCTGACCATTAAGAGGATTAAAAATCAGGGGAAAAGCCTATTAGATGGAAAATTTATTAACACACTGAAACTACGGCCAAGTGAAGAATTTTTTGGAAAAGGTGTCCTGGCTTCCCAACCACCATGGAACCACAGAGCATGCCCTGACATGGGGTCACATCAACTCAACAAGCTCCTAAAGAAGCAGCTTCCAAAGGACCAGTCAGTGTGCGATTCACAGGAAGACCTGCCTGTCTGCGAGGATTCAGGCTGTTACCTGGTGACAGAGTCTCTTACATATTGTACAGATTGTACATCTGAGACCTGGCAAGTGGTTTCCAGCAGCACCCTTATATATTTTATAGTTTTTATTGTATTTCTGAGACAGCAATGATGAATGGCCTCTAGAAAGAATCCATTCTCCCATGAAAAGAAGAGAAAGAACAGAAAATAAGCAGCTTTATGGCCACAGGAATGTTTGACGTCTGACCAGCACTAACTGTTACATGTAGAGAGATGGGTAATTTTTCAAGAATGGCAGCATTGATTGCATTAATCTTGAAACACTGGTCTCTTTGGGTTGTAAATTTCTGCATTCTCTTGAGACAAGACTATTTGGAAGTACAGAGAAAAGAGGTTTGCAAAGGAGTAGTGGAAGGAACTAATCCTTGCCACAGAAGTAGAAAGGAAGCCCTCTCCTGAATCTTAAATCTTAGACAATCTCACGATAAAATACCACTAATGTCTACTGGTCTCCCAAATGAAATGCATGTACTTGTTAGATATAAATTCAAAAACTACCACCCCTCTTCAAGAAAACAAATATAATTAGAAAAGTTTAAAATAAAAATGCACTTGCTCCTTTTACCAATGGGAAAAAAGAATCCTGAAGAACTAGGTAACTTACAAATGATGGAAAGACAGGATTTTAGTGTTGAGGAATCCTTTGATAGGAACATGTCCATGAAAATTTATAATTCAGGAATGTCCAGAGACAAAATCCCAGTTTTCTGTGGTAAGGATCTAAATTTCTAGAGTTCACTGGGAAAGCGTTCTGCAGACACTGAGGTGTGATGTCATCCTAACGCTTCCATCTGTATATAGAGAATTAGCCACGGTGACATCGTGTGCAGATAGCTGCAGAGGAGACAAGTAAAATGAGGTACAGCCACTGGGGTGGGGGAAACAGTGAAATAAATGAGCTCCTCATATTAGAAATTTAAAAAATCAAGAGCTCAAAATGAGCTCTTGAATACAGTCTACTTGTACTGTAGGAGTGAGCAGAAGATTTCCCTGCTGCCCTCTGAAGCCCTGCTGAAAATGAACTGACAAGGGACAGATTAATAGGGAAAAAGGCATGAACTTGATTTAACACGCATGAGCATGTGGAATTGAAGAAAAATGATTAGCCAATAACTCAGCCAAGTCCAGATATTTATATATCATCATAGAGGAAGGGCATATGGGGAAAATGTAGAAATGTGAGGGACAGCAAAAGATTTTTAGGGGGAATGAATGGGCCCAATGCTCAGACAATGGTTGGGAAGTGACCTCTTTGGGAATTGAATGGAAGACAAAGTTTGGGACAATAAACACTTTCCAAATTCAGCAAAATGTCTATGAAAAGAAAATGTCTTATGTAGTAAATTATTTGCATTTCTGGTGCTCTTTATTTTTAAACAAATCTTTAAAAATGCTGATATTCTGTGTGCTAAGAAAGTACACTCAAGGCAAAGAAAATTTAAGCTCAAAGTATAAAGTATTGTCTCCATGAAAGATGTAAATGGCGTAATGTGGGAAGAATTTTTGCATCTTGACCATGACCAAAAAATGTAGTGTAAGATACTAAAGTTTACCTGGGCTGTAGGTGTGGTGTTCAGTTTGTAATCTCTTCCTCTGAGATATGAGTTTTTATCTTCTCTGGTTAATGACATTTCAGAAAGGGGATCGAAGACCATTGTGTTCCTCTTGGCAGCCTGGCTCCTAGGGAGATAAGGAAAGTATAGAAAATAGCTTCATCTTGCACTTTGGGAGAGACAGAGGGTTGAGAGACGGGAAAGGGGAAGATCAGGGAGACCTGGAGGATGCTGCCTCAGTTTAGCATGTCAAGGTTCAATACTAATACGAAACCGATATATAAACAACTACACACCCACACGAAAGATAAAACACAAATATAGTCCCGCAAGGGAGAGGAGAGAGGGAGAAGGGAGGAGGGAGAACAGTTGGCAGGAATCTCACCTAATGGGCACAACGTGAGGGCGCTCAGCAGCCCCCTGGGTGAAGGGCTCAACTACAACTTGAACTTTACCTTAGGACTGAAAATAAAGTAACCTAAAACTTTGTACCCTCATATTAGAAATTTTAAAAAGCAATATTGGGGGTCTTGTTTTCTGAGCCCCCACACTGCTAATATTACTGGAAAAAAAAATAATGTTATATTGCTTTATGTGTGAAAAAATCCACAATTTATTTTTTTTAATTAAATCAGCTGTGTACATTGATATGATCATGGGGGCATCATACACTAGGTTCATAATTTAATTGATGAATGAATTTTAGAAACTCAGTATTCCACTTAACATGAACTGGATCATAAAAGTTAATATCAAAATATAAGAAAAATGATAATTGATCTGTAGTAACATAAAATGTAAAATAAAAGAATCACCTGAATTTCAATAGCCACTCACAAAAAGGGTTAAATCTTGGAAACCACAGCTAAAAGACACCGTTTTTTTTTAATAGTTTAGGTTGTGAGGACTGCTGCTCAGGACCTCTGCATTTGAGTCCTGCAAACTCTGCTTCCCCCCGACCCTGCCCCAGTGGTTTTTCTTTTTAGTGAACTGTGTGTACCATTCAGTTTGTTTTGTCTGATATTTGCTCTGACTATTATCTACTTCATTCCTGCTCCCCTCTTTATACTTTTTTTTTAAATTTGATGCTTGGTGAAGGAGTTGGATTGACAGCCCAAAAGAACAAAATCCTGTTTACCCAGAGAAAAAATAAAGAGAGAAGCCCTGAGCCTGAGAGCTCCCAGCCCTGCGGAGGGCTCTAGCCTTACTGCTAAGCCCCTGGAACTCAGAAAACTTCCCTAGAGGTTTTGGTGACCTGGAAGGGAAGGCACAGGGTTGCCCTCCCGAGAACTACCTAATTCTTAGCATTTAACATGGGTGTTAGATGAAATCTGCAAGGAGATAAAGAACCTTTGCGTCTCCTACCTGTCCCATTTCTTACCTCCAATTGCAGTGGACTTGGCATAGCTCAGATATTACATTTTCAGAACTCCTGGGTGTGTGTGTATGTGTGTGTGTGTGTGTGTGTGTGTGTACACACATGTATACTTGCATGCAGGTGTGTATGTACCTTCAGTGAATTCTCTGTCTTTCCATATATTCAATCGCCCAATAACCTTATTAAATTGCAGATTTTAATTTGAATGATTTAATGTAAGGCCTGAAATTCTTCATTTCTAGTAAGTTCTTGGGTGGTATTGATGCTTTGGTAACTGCTATGTGTCCTGGAGAAAAAAACAGAGGTATTTTATGCCCAATCAAGTATAGTTTCTCTCTCAATTATTTCTAGAGTTGGTTTTACAACAGAAATTAAGGATGTTACTGTGATATGTAAGCCACTAAATCCCTTCAGAGTGAACATCATTACCTTCTTTGTTAGTTCAGTTCATCATGGTGACAAACATTGATGGAATAAGGAAATTAGTTATTCAGGAAGAATCTGCATTTTCCTAATAAATTTTCTATTGTGTATAAAGCACTGAACCAGCAGTACTTGGCCCACCTTTAGAGCCTAGGAAACATGTACCTCGCCCTTATCTTCAAACTTGGGTGAGATGTTTATTGGTACAAGACCCCTCAGCAGGTTAGGCACTTGCTAAGGAGTTTACAACCAAAAAGAATCATTTGTTAACCTATCTTTCAGCTGGAGACTAGACTAAATTTCATCCTCTAAACAATGTGTCTTTTTGTCTGCTTTAACCATAGTGGTTACTTTTAAAATGCTACTATTCTGAGTAACAATGAATAATATAAACATTTTTTAAGTATCTAGAAACAACTTTTGTACTCTAACTAAATGTTAATTTTTTCTTTTACCTTAAAATAATTCAATACCCAGACTATTCACCTATCCTCAAGGCAGAATCTTAAGGCACTTCTTCTGTAAGGTTCGTGTAGCACAATCTATTATTAGCATCCCTCATGAAAATTTTAATTTTTTTCTTCATAATGGTAGGCCATAACTGTGAGTTTGACTCAACAGAACTATTCAGTGAATTTATAAGGAACTCCTTTTCCAAAGTGGTATAAAAACACACAGGTAGGAAGATAGTATTGAGGAGAGAAACTTTTATAGGGAAAGACTTTTTTTAGAGTTGGAAGTTGAGAGTTTCTGAGTGGAAATTATGAAAAGATATCCTAGTAACATCTTTTTGAAAACAACCGATGTGGTAGAGACACCCTCTCCCTCCCATGAGCACCAGAATCCCTTATACATATCTACACAGCAAGAGAACAAAATCAAAATGTAAGCAAATTTTATACAGGAACATATTTCATATCATTTTCCTTTATTTAATGTTTTTACCTATTGTTAGCTTTTTTAACCCAGCATCAGGTTCAGGCCCTGATCAATAAGGCAGCAGCCATTCACCTGTCACATCACGGAGTTCCTCATCTTTCCTCCTCTGCTCCCTGTCCCCATATGCGATGATCTCTTAGCACTACATTCTTAGACATTTAATGTCAAGAGAAATTACTTAATTCTTCTCCCTATTCTAGAAAAACAAGAGTGTAACTTTTTTAAAAATCGAATCACAATTTTCTCTCTTTAAATGCTTTCTAATTTTCTACAATTATTTTTCTAAGTTAGGAGAATAATAAACCCTGTTAAAAATAAAGCTTACCCTCAACAAAAATTATACTGATTTTGAGAAATGCCCTGGTTTGAGATCATTAGGTCAGTCAGGTTGCAATAATCTGTAATAAGATCATGTTATATCTAAATAAGAATTACACTACTCTAAATGTAAAATCTTAAGAAAAATGTTTATTCATCCAAGCCTAAGATCTTTACGTCCTTACTTTATCTAGTGGTTTAAAAACAAACTAATCTGGTGGTATCTCCCAAATTTGCAAAGAGAGATGCTTAAACCAAATTTCCTACATTTTATTCCTCATCATACATTTGTGAGAATTAGCAATAAGTATCATCTTAAAAAATAAAAATTCATAATCATATGAGTGTAGAGCACATGAAACCAAACAAAGTAAACAGATTTTTTTCCCCCAAGGGTTCCCTGAGTTTTAGAGTTCCACACCAAAGACTGGCTAGGTGCTGACCAATTATATTTTCTCTTCCTAGACACATAAGAATACTACATTCCAAGATCCATATTAAAGATGGCAGCTGAGTAATAGCTTCCCTGCAACTGGGCACGGTGAGTCTGGGGAGATAAGACTCCAGGCATCTCTGGCTGGTGGGATCTGCCTATAATCATCCCTTTGAGGATACAGGGAGTCAGCAAGGGACTTCTGGACCCCAAGATGAGGACAAAAGCAGTGTAAAACTGACAAGCGGTTGCGTGTGTTCGACCAACCTAATCCCGCCGGCAACCATAAGTACAAGCAGCAGTAAGACTGCAAACTGAAAAGGCCTTACCTGTGAACTGTTTTGGTGTTTTTGGACTTGGAACTCAGTTGAACTTCCTTGGGGAGAGCTTAAGTAGGAGTGCAAAGAACTTGGGCATTGTCTGGGGCCCCAGACTGAGCCACTGACCTGGGTGCAGGAAGCCATTGTGAGAGAACTGCCCCGGAAAGCTCCACCCTCAGGGTCCTGGAGCAAAAATTAGGCGGGACCTAGTAACCTAGTGACTGAGCAGCCTAAAGGCAGAGACTGAGCTGCCTTACAGCCTTAATCCTTAGGGCAGAGTGAGACAGTTTTGGCACACTGGAGCCTTGGGCTGTTGCCGCGGGTAGAGTGCTGTGACATCACAGCTCATAGCAATCTCAAACTCCTGGGCTTGGCACCGCCAGGACCTCCATAAGAGCTGTGCCGCAAACCCCGACCTGCGACCTGCACCCACCTGGCCTCCGCATGCCCTGACCAGGAACTGTGGGAGCCACGAAACCCTGCATCCTCGCTTCTGTGTCCTCCCAGCCTCCACACTAGCCCACTTATCTGGCCAGGGACTCTGGTAGCCATGTGCCCTCTGGAGCCCTCCCTGCCTCTGTACAGAGCCCTTCTCCTGGCCAGACACTGCTGTAGTTTTGGGCTCTCTGTGCCAAAGTCACTGGGCACCAGGCACTCCCAGAACCATGCCTACCACCTCCTGCCCTGTTGCTGGATCCAGGTGTGTCATACACCGGAGCTACTGCCACAACCAGAACTTCCTAGCTGGAGTAGCCCCAGGGGAACTACACAGGGTCACTCCCTACAAAGATCCAGCAATAATAGAGTGACCCCTCTGGGGTCTATTCTTGGAGAAACACCTCCCTAACCCTGAGGACGGCCAGAGGCAACAGTGAAAAGCAAGCATGAGGCATAATCAACAGAAAAACCGGCAATATGAATAATCAGAGTAGATCAACCCCCCCAAGGATCAATGGGCCAGACACAGCACAAGATCCCATGCACAAACAAATAGCTGAGATGTCAGAAATCAAATTCAGAATCTGGATAGCAAATAAGATTGAATTAGAACTCCAAGCAGTAACCCAAAATATAACTCAAGAATTCAACAAATTCAAAGACCAAATGATCAAAGATTTTGACACATTGAGGCAAGAAGTTGCATCCCTCAAAGATCTGAGAAACACAGTAGAATCCCTCAGTAACAGAATAAAGCAAGCAGAAGAAAGGATTTCTGACATTGAAGACAAAGTTTTTGAATGCTCCAAAACTCTCAAAGAGAGATAGAACTGGGAGGCAAAAACAGATCACTCTCTCAGGGAGCTCTGGGATAATTCAAAGAAAACCAATATTCATCTTATAGGGATCCCCGAAAGCAATGAAGTGGCTTCACAAGGCACAGAGTCTCTTCTCCATGAGATTATGAAGGAGAACTTTCCAGA
>CAUYPK010041133.1:0-12965 GCA_963574355.1 Loris lydekkerianus
CCCTACCCCTCCCTCCTTCCCTCTCTCTGCTCTTCCTTTCCCCACCCCTCCCTCCTTCTACTCCTATCTCTGCCATTCCTCCTAGCACTCAGGGACAGCCATGTGCCACAAAATGATGTTTTAGTTGACGATAGACATATAGAACAATGGATGGAAAGACCGTAATGAAATGAGAGATGAAAACATCCCATGGTCTAGTGACATTAGAGCCAGCACAGGTAGTGTCACACATGTTTGTGGTGATGCTGGTGGAAACAAGCCTATACTGCCAGCTGAATAAAAGTATAAACACATATAATTATATACAGTACCTGACACCTGATGGTGACAGTAAACTGGTTCATGCATTTAGCATCCTACACATTTTATCATCATTTTAAAGTGTACTCCTTTTACTTATTAAAAAAAAAAAAAAAAAACAATGTTAACTAAAACATCCTCAGGCAGGTCCTTCAGGAGGTATTCTAGAAGAAGACTTTGCTATCACAGGAGATGACAGCCCTTGTGTGGTATCACCACCAAAGACCTTCTCGTGGAACAAGAGTGGAGGTGGAGGACAGAAATATTGGTGATCCTGACCCTGGATAGACCGAGGATAATGTGTGTGTTTCATCTTCATTTTTAACAACAACAACAAAAAGCCCTTTTAGATAAAAAATAAATCTTTTAAATAGAGAAAAAGCATATAGAATAAGGATATAGAAAAGAAAATATTTTTGTGTTTTAAGCTAAGTCTTTGTGTGACAAAAGAGTCCAAAAGTTAAGAAAATTTTGAAAGTTTTTAAAGTAATGGTTATAGTAAGCTAGGGTTAAATTATTATTGAACTCAACCAATCCACAGCTATGATGCCACAGCGCTCTACCCAGGGCAACATAATAAGACCCTGTCTCAAAAAAAAAAATTATTATTGAAGAAAGAAAAATGTTTTCATAAACTGAACACAGCCTAAGTGTCCAGTGTTCACAGTCAACAGAAGAGGACAGTAGAGGCCAAGGCCATCACATTCACTTACCAGTAATTCACCCAGAATAGCTACAGGTCCTGTCTCTCCATCCATGGTAAGTGCCTAACGTAGGTGAACTCTATTTTTTTCATCTTTCATACTGTACTTTTACTGGACCTTTCCTGTTTAGATATGTTTGGACACAGAAATAGTTACCACCGTGTTACAGCTGCCTACAGTATTCAGTACAGCGACACGTGTACAGGCTTGTAGCCTGGGAACAACAGCTGTGCCATACAGCCTAGGTGTGTAGCAGGCTGTACCTTCCACGTTATGTGATACACCTGACTCTATGATGTTCATATATGAACAAGATTAGTTCTATAGCTTTGTTCTAAAGTTGAATTTGTATGTAAGTCTGAACAGGTGCGTTTACTAATCCCTGTAATAGCCTCCATTCATGAGAGTTGGACGTCAGTTAGATGTTGGTAACTTGGGGATTTACTGTAATAGCCTCTGTTCTTAAGTGTGTGTTGTATGTAAACTGGGTGTTTGTCCCAAAGCCGCCACATGCTGTGCTCCTTCACCCTGTCGGGAAGATGCCCCACCAAGCTTCTCTGAAGGGCTGCTTTCTTGATGCTCATTTCCTCCCTGTGGCCTTGTGGTAGACGATGAGACATCATTCAGTCCACATCAGATGTGTCACTAATAAGCTTGTAAAGAATCCTCAGAAGCAATAGGAGCTGGCCTACTCTGAGGTCAGCCATGCCCATGACCCAGTGAACAATGGATGACACTGTCAACCTCAAGAACCACTCCAAGTGGTCAAGGAGGCCTCTTCTGAGGACGGCTGCTGAAGTCTGTGAGCGCCTGAGTCGAGGAAGGTCCATCCCAACACAAGGATTGGAAGGGAAGAAGGAAGAACCTGTGAACCTAAGTTGTCTCCCCAAAATACTAGACATAGTGGACGATTGGAAATGTAAATACTCTTAACTGGGACAGAGTTCACTTCTCCCAGGCCTGCAGCCTGTTAACAGTTACATACACTCGGGTGGGTCAGCAAGCTCCTCTAAGTCTTTATTTCCCCAGCTGTAAATGGAGATAAGGGTAAGTCATAGGGTTATTTTAAGGATTAAATTAGATCACACATACAAAAAAAAAAAAAAAAAAAAAAAAAATTGGCACAGAACCTGGAACCTAGTGAATCTTTTTTGTGGACTCTTACTATTACTGATAGCACTTTAAAACAAAAAAGAAGAATTCTATCTTGCATGTGTAAATGTAAGCAGTGATATAACAGACCCTTTGAACAAAAATGCATTTTTGCAGTTCTCTTAAGTTCCAAATTCAGCAAGATTTGCTGCCTAGAACTTTGTCATTTTCTATTTCACTGGTCCCTTTTGAGTTGCTTCTCAGAAACGGTGGACCTCCTTGCAGTGAGGACATAATCACAAGGCCTTACACTCTACCAGTGCACTCCGATTTGTCAGAGAGGGTGCATAACATTCCACCATAGACCTCGCCCCAGGATACACTCACATCCCTCATGCGCGCAAGGCCAAAGGATGACCAGCCTTAATCTCTAGCTCATTCTACTACCAAAATATCCACTCTGGAAGGGGCTTATCCACCTTTTTTATGTATTTATGTATTTATTTATTTATTTATTTATTTTTGAGATAGTGTCTCACTCTGCCACCCTGGGTAGAGTGCTGTAGCGTCATAGCTCACAGCAACCTCAAAATCCTGTGTTCAAGTTATCTTCTTGCCTCCCTCTTGTGTATCTGGGACCATAGTTGCCCGCCACTATGCCTGGCTAATTTTTCTATTTTTAGTAGAGATGAGGTCTCACTCTTGCTCAGGCTGGTCTCGAACTCTCCGAACTCAAGTGCTCCACCTGGCAGCCTCCCAGAGTGCTAGCATTATAGGCGTGAGCCACCGGGCCCGGCCTTATCTGCCATGTTTTGATCACGCAGCCTGTGTGCCAGGACGCCTTCTCACTGGGACTACGTGCCTTGCTCTGCACCCCAGACCAGCTGTGATGCTCACTCGCTTCATGCATTATTTATTTCACTTCTGGAAAAAGCCCTGACCTCATCAGCCAAGGAGGCAGATTTGAGGTAGTCCCTCCACTTCCCAGTGACATCTTCCACAATCCGATCTTCATTGTCTCAGTAATTGGCTTTCTGTGCAATGAGCAAGGAGGGAACCTCCCCTTGAGGGTTCATTAACGATGAGAGTAATGAGAGAGATCAGTGAGAAACAGCAACTGTGCGTGGCTCTTCTAAGAGGGAAAGGCTCCAACAGGTCCTTCTGGTCTCAGTTTAATCAAATATCTGAGAAAAAGCTTTATACATACAGCCCTCCTAGCTGACCTCTATCCTAAACATCACCCATCGTCTCCTGCCTTCTTCAGATATAGCCCATATATCTAAATATTCTAACTCTATGTCTTCTGGCAAAAGAAGAGTATGATGACCTGAATGTGTGGGAGAAGAGTGATTCTGACACAGGAGGTGCAGCACCACGAGTGCTCCTGAGGCAGCTGTCACCTTGTAGCCCACTAGCATCTCATGCTTGACACCTGCGTGCACCAGAGTCAGCAAGGGTGCAGCTGCACAGAGGGGTTGCATAGGGCCCAGGTCCCAGAGTGGTACCACAGGGCGTGAGAAACAACAGCAGCTGTAAACAGACTGGTTAGAAAGTCTCCATCTCATCTTATCTTGCCCTGATTATTTTAGGACAACTCAATCTTCCAGATCGACCTCTTTCTATTAAGATTAGGTGAACCCAGGTTCACTGCAGCACTATTCACAATAGCCAAGATATGGAAACACCAAAGTGTCCATCAACAGACAAATGAATAAAAGTATGTGGTACATATGAACATAATATACCATTCAGCCTTGGGGAAAAAGGGAAATTCTGTCACTTACAACAGTGTGTATGGATCTAGAGGACATTGTGGGAGTAAAATAAACCAGGCACAGACAGACAAAAACCACATGACCTCACGTATATGTGGAAGGTAAGAAACCTGAACTCACAGTAGCGAGCAGAATGATGGCTCCCAGAGGCTGGGCTGGGGGAGGCCTGGGGAAGGGGAGAGGCTGGGCAAAGGGCAGTTAGGCAGAAACAGTAAGTTCCATGACCATGCACAGCTTAATGACCATGGTTACTAATGATGCTCTGCATATTTCCAAATTGCTAAAAGAATAAATTTTAAATGTTCTCATCACAAAGAAATGATAAGAATGTGAAGTGATAGAGATGTTAATTGGTCTGATTTGATTATTTTACAACATATACATGTATGGGAACATCACACTGTCCTCTACAAATACATACCATTATTTGTCAATTAAAAATAAAATTAAATAAGAAATAAACAGGCTGGAAAAGCAGGAAAGGAAGTGGCCCAATACTTAAACTCAGTGGCTAGGAGAAAACAAATTCACCTGCCAACAGTAAGTTCAAGTAAGGAAAAGGCTTGATTTGGAGACAAGGGTGAGAGAACCCCATGAGGTGAACGGCTACCTGTGAGGAGGGGATGTAGGGGGCGGTCAGAGCTCAGTTCCCTGGCCTGTCTCTTGCAGGGAGCATCCTTGCCCCTGTTCTCAGTGAAAATAAATATCTCTTGGGACAAAAAAAGTAGATGAAGTCTTTCTCAATTAATTGGAAATATAAAGGTATAGGAGGATATGTTTATCAAATGTAGTGAAGTAGATCATACTGGCTAAATGATTTTGTAGGTAATACTTGTATCTGCAGCTTATAAAAAGCATAGATAGATATAAAGGCAAGAGTGAACCAAAAACATGAGGCAAAACTCAGCGTGGAAACACTGAGACATCCAACAGGGCCATGGGGGAGCCGTGGGGGAGCACGGGGTATGGACGGGACCCCCTTCCTCACAACCACCCCTCAGATGCCTGGTCTGCAGAGCTTTGTCTCTGGCCATATTTCTGGTAGACTGATGATTCCTATGAGTCGCTAAATGTGTGATTCCATTCTGAGAATGTGGTTTTTATTCTGCAGACGTAGAGATTTGAGGTCGTGCTACAGCAAAGAAAATAAAAATTAGATGTGAAAAAAATGACTTTGTTCAGTATGTATTTTTAAAAAGGACTGTCTACAAATGCATTCGAACCAATATTTTATTTTTCTTCTATTTTGAAATTTCTTCCAAAAAATATTTGAGGTGGCTTTCTTTGGCATTCTTTATATTATCATACTGGGTTAAAATAGAGCTGCTTGATAAGAGACCACCAATCTACCAATCCCCACTGTAGGTCCGTGAACCTAGTAGGGGAAATAAGTACACAACTAATAAATTTTAAAAATGCAAGTGTCAATAGAATAGTCAGCCCAAGGAAGTTGGGGTGCAAAGCAAGAACAGATCTTCTGTGTTTGGGGAGGTTAACAAAACGTTCATGGAGTCGCTTATATTCAATAATGAATTGGACCCATACAGATTAGAGAATGTCATTTCCAGGGAGAGGAATCAGTGTAGACAAAGGTGCAGAAGTGGGCACACCCACGCTGTGTCCTAAGAACATCACATGGCCCAGTTGGGCAGGAACACCAAGAAAACATGGAGATTAGGCGGAAAGGGACAGGGGAGTTCAGGCGAACAGCAGGCTGATAAATGTGGGCACAATTTGATAAAGGAGAGAAAGAAAACGGAGGCTTGTTGACGAGGGAAGAGATCTGACCACAACTGCCCTTTCTAAAAGGATTAATTCCGAGGTATTGAGTAAAGCACTGTGGAGGGAGACAAAGGCTGCCCTTTCAGGTGAGAGACTGGAAGGGTTTGGCCAAGGTAAGGGCAGTGAGCAGAGGCCACCTCTACGGAGTTTAGGGATTTCATGGATGTGAGAATCGTAGAGAAAAGACCAGCGTCAAGGGAGAAAGACGAGCAGGAGCCGGACTGGCAGGTTCAGTAAACTGCAGACGCTGTGTTCCTAACAGATCAGGAGGAGGGAGCCGTGTACCTCCATGTCAGGTGTTGGCCGAAGACCCACGAGGCAATGTGCTTTCAGAGATGAATGTGTGATGTGGGTCTGAGAACTGCAGGGAGGGCCCTGAATCAGAGAGACATTGGTGGGAGGTAGAATTATGAAAATGGAGGAGGTTCTGTAGGACATGGTAGGGAAAAAGGAAAAACAAAGATCTAAAAATGGTGTTTGGGGGTCTTTCTGCATTTAGGTCCAAGAAGGGGTGTGGAGAGAGCCACAATGATCGTTTAGGACAGAGGCCGTCTAACCTATTCTGTGCCTGGCCTGAGAGCCAACGCTTCTGACTCCGCCAAGCCTAGGGCCCTCTGCTGCAACTTGCATCTTCTGTTCTAGTGTGACAGCAGCATAAACCCTGCATAAACATGGCTGTGTTCTAATGGAAGTTCACTGGCAATAACAAGAAGGAGGCCAAATGTGACTCAAGGGTCATAGCTTGCTAACCCCTGTCTTCGGCAGTTAGGAGAACCAGGATGATATAACAGCATTTCAGAGGCAATAAACAGAATTTCAGAAATGAAGGGATTTAACTCCTGCTGTAGAAAAGGTCTGGAAGAGGAAGGACTGAGAAAAGACCATTAAATTCTCTCATCCGTCACGCTTGGCAGAGCGAGTCCCATAAAGTGAAAGCTGCAGAAGCCAAGCACTGGGAAGTGCAGGGCCAGAGCGAACGCGGTGCACAGCCCTGGGGCTGTCGGTGAGAGCTACGCAGGGAAGAAAGCAAAGAAACCCGGGAGCTGGCACTGGCAAGGGGTGGGGGTTCAATGACATTGCTTAGAACTGGAGGGATGGTTTACGTATGTCTGGAGGTTTGAAAGAATGGAGGAGAGAGGAAGAAAAGAGACAGGCAAGATTCACCCCAGATATTTATGTCTAAAAGGAAAGTTGCCATTTGAATCAAAAAGTAGTGGATGAAGGATGGAGGACTTCATCAGTAGAATCATAAGAGCCCCAGATACCTAACGTACCACGGTACCACTGCGAGATGCAGACAGGGCAAATTGTGCACAGCTTACGCAGGACAAACGTGGAAGGCGAGCGCTTGGACTCGGGGACTCAGAGCTGGTTCCAGGTCTGTCCCTCAGCAGCAAACTAACCTCAGGCAAATCACCTCATTGCTCTGAACCTCTGTTGTGACATCTAGCATAATGCAAACAGAAAGGGCCTAATTCATAAAGAAGGAGGCTGCAGTGGAGTTAAAACTCCCTGAGTCACGGTGGGGAACAAAAAATGGCCTGAGTTTTCTTGCTTATGATACGATCATATAACCTGCAGGAAGCATGTTCCTCTCGCTTGCCAATGCAATGACAGTGGGTCCAATGACGACCTGTAAAAGTACCCACGGTCAGAAACTAGATATGGTAAAGCTTGATTATGAGCAGGCATTTTAGAAGATAATCCTTCCCTTACAAAATTAAAAGGGACATTTTGGAAAATTCTCTGGCATTTCAATACTGGAATCTTAGACTGATGAGGAAAAAAAGGGTGAAAAATAAATTACTCACCAATGTCACCCTGGCTATTTAATTCTAAAGCAATAATAGAAAGCGGGTCTCCAGTGTTCATAACTTTTCCACATTTGCGGAATGTTGATTTTCTTTTTACTGGTCCTAGTGAGGAAGCATGTTGATCGTGAGAGAAAAAAATATTGATTAAAACCTCTGGCAAACTTGGAGCCTTGTTTTCTCTGCAAAGATTTTCTTGTCCTTCGTAAGAATGAAGAGTGACCTAGGAAATCCATCCTTTTCGGTGGTGCTGTCTTCTTGATTGGATTCCAAACCTGAATGTATATTTCACTATTCCACTTATGCTTTAAATTCAAAAGCCACTTTATGATATAACTGATATAAACAGATCCCGTGCAAGTTAACTTGACTTTCAATATTGCTGTTAACCAAACAGTGTTGCTGCCAGCTACAGGTGCATGTGTGTAGGGAGGCCCGTGTACACAGGCAGCATTGCACTCCTGGAGAAACCATTAAAGATTTATGCAGCTCACCAGAACTTCTACATCTTCTCAATTCAAATTCTGTACAAATGGAGAGCACACAGTTGCCGCCTTATTCATTTCCCCAGTACATTCTCTACCAAGAAATCGACAATATTTACTTCACCTGGTTTGCATTAGAAATAAAATGTAATCATTTTCTCTGTACTTCTACAGTCAAGCAAATACTTAACAGATGTTTCTACTAAAGAAAACATGATGCCCATTTCATTTCTATCATGGACTGATAGTCTGGGAAGCAATCTTTATTTTAAATATGCTACAGTGGCTTTCTTGCTCTGATATTTGCCTGATTCAGTTTTTACATCTCAGAAGAAACTTTAGCAAAAAATAATTAAAGGTCTAGCTTTTTTTATTATTCGCATTCTTCTCTTCCAGGCTGTCCCTCTATAATACCTTAGACTGGGAAGGTATCTTGTTACAATGATCTTGGAATAATTTTCCAGAAGGAGTAAGTATTTAAGGCTAAGAAATTTTCTTAAGTCAGTATTGTGAATTGCTCAGCATTCCTCTAAAGACCATATAACATTCTTCTGATTTGTCCTTGGTGGTGTAGGGCAGGTAGCAAGGTCATCCTTGTTACTTCCACTTCTAATTATTCCACTCTTCAGCGGTCTCAACACTCTTTGGGGACAGGTGGCAGGCAGAGCAATCTGGGTTTCCGCCTCTACTCCTAGTAAGTCATCCCAATCAACAAAACCATCCCAACCAGCACAAGGCACTCTCCCGTTTTCTAATGGTTGGGTTCTGACTTTAGAGCCATGCTTGCCAGGGAGAAAGAAAAGAATGACCCTGTTGTTTGAAGATAACACATGTCTGCAGAGCCCAAGAAATTCCCAGATTTAATTCCCTCTGTTAACAACGTAAGTCTATTCTTTTGCATAGGACTTATGGTCATAGGTAAGGATGATTTTAGAGAAGTGCCCTTGAATCAATTGGAATGGATGCATGCTCTACTACTGGAGCAGATAGAGCTGAAAGGCTACTTTAGCCCTTCAATTGCTAGGTGGGTAAGTCCAGGATGCCCCAGAGGAGAGTCAGACAGAACCTCGAGGCAATGGCTTGGTCCTACCTGATGCTGAGGCTCTTAACAATTCACAGGAATGGAACCCCCAGACCTCCCCCATTACACAGACGTCTGTCAGATGCCACATCAGACCATCCTGTAACTCCCGAGGGAGATTTATTATGTATTTGAACCCACGTCTAATTAGTGTTGCTTTCTTTGTATGTGGATTTTCTCACTGTGACCGTCGAGTGCAGTGTATATCACATTCGTAGTGGATGACGCAGCTCCAGTATCTCTTCTTGGCCCACTTCTATATATAAATAAAAACACTCTGGAGTCAGCTTATTATTACATCCTTAAAGTTAAAAAAATAAGTTAGCCCTTTATATTTTTTCCAACTAACTTTAATAAGGTCCTTTCTTCTACTATATTCAATTTTTCTTCTGCTTAATATTGAGCAAAAATTGTAATGTGGATTTCTCTGGCAAAGTGTGTAGACCACAAAAACTCTCTAGATAACCTGCTCAGCAGCAGAGCTCCAAGGGACCTATGTTACAATGACGTCACTAAAAAACATAAGTTACAAACAAAATTAAATGTGCAACAGAAACAGACATACAAATATGGATATCACATTCTGTACTATTTCCTTTCAAAATCTGTATACCCAATTATCCTTCTGTGTTAAGACCAAAAAAAGATACTCTTTTGAAAATATTTCACACGATGCTTCCAACATTCCTAGGAAATACACTCTAGCCAACTGAAAGAAAAAAGAACTTAGGTTAATTTCAGTTTCTTCTATACTTTTGTCGTTTCCCCCCTAATTGCTTATCCCTTCCATGGCCACCATTCCTCAAACACTTTCCTTTTGCCTGCTGATATATTCTTTTTTCTTTGAGTTAGTATGAGGGTAAAAATTTTTAGGTTACGTTGTTTTCAGTTCTAAGGTAATGTTCAAGTTGTCGTTGAGCTCTTTATCCCAAGGGTGTGCTGAGCACCCTCACACTGTGCACGTTAGGTGAGAGCTGGACCATTGCCTTCCCTGCTGCTCTCCTGCTCCCCCCTCCTCCCCCCTTGCTAGACTATATTTGTGTTTTATCGTTAGTATTGGCCCGTAGTTGTTTATATATTTGCCTGGTTTTTTAACCAGGGTGTTCTCTGCCATCTTTGTATACAATAAGAAATCATCTTCTGGGCTTAGATGGCACCATGCTGTGGTTTCCTCATTGTTTTTAATTGTTCACCCTCACCCTGTTGTAAAATTTTACATCCAAGCTCATTTGCTATATCAGTTTGAGTCTCTTCCCTCTGGACAGAGTATATTGCATGTTATATAATGCAACCTAGTCCAAACTAAGTACGAGTATTATAGAGACATTTATGAGTTTTGTCCTTGTTAGACATGTGTGTAGTGTGCTGTGGTAAATACATGGATCACAGATATCAAAGGCATTATTTAAACATAAAACCATCTGAAACATTTGTGAATTTCTTATAATTCCCCCAGATCAATTTCCCCAAATAAAACCAAAGTAAACTATGTTAAGAAAAGATTATGAGGTTCTGTTGTAAAAATATTGTTGTATAAAGTAAAATCCGGTAGACATAAAGTTGAAATCCAGTAAACATAAAGTTAAGTCCAGATATTTTATAAAAAGTTGGTTACAAAGATAAACGGATACTTCTGCTACAGATCATGATGGCATAATAGGTCTGGACTAGCCCTCTGACTATAAGAAACCAGAATGGGGTAAAATATGTAACATAATAGTTCCTAGACACTGAACATTAGACAGTAGAGGACCATGACCTCTAAAAGAAGGAGAAATAACAAGGTGAGCTGTGTAATCAACATAGCTTTCAGCCCCAAAGGTATGTGAGATCCAGCAGTGATAAAAAAGCAAACCAGAGCACAGGGGTTTAGCTTAGCTGAGAAAACGGAGCCGAAACTTGGAAGCTATTGGGGCTGTAGCTTGCAAAGCAGCAGGTCCAACAGGAGAGAGCACTGAAGGAGAAAATCTCCAGAAATGTGCATTACTCTCCTCCCCCACCTTTTGCTGAATTCAAATGAATAATGTAGACAAACAGTAATGAAAACAAGACCTGGCAGAGAAACACTACCAAGGAAAGACAACTACAGAGAAGTTGTGTGCTGAACAATTATCAGAGCTTTCACAAGGTAGAGACTCATTCACATTATGACCAACCAGAATGAGAGGCCTGGTTAATCACCTAGGGCACTAAGGCTGCGTCTTAGAAGTAGGACTAAACTAGCCCCAAAGTAAAGGCTGTCCTTGTTACCTACTATAACGAATTTTAAAAACAAAACCTTGACAGGAAAAGCAAATTACCTGCAGGCTTGAACAAAATCACATTTTTAAGGAAGATATCAAACCCTAAACATGGAACAAGGTAACAACATCCAGCACCTAACAAAATAAAAAATAAAAAACAGATGCACAAAGCAGCAGAAAAATGCAACTCACAACCACGAGAAGTCAGTCCACCGAAATAAAACCAAAACGATAAGATGATAAAATCAACAGACTTTAAATAAGTATTATAAATATGTTCAATGATATACATAAAAACAGAAACATAAGGAAAAAGGCAAAAACTGTGAAAAATAGAAACAGCTAAAAACTCTAATGTCTTAAATGAAATTTTCACTGATAGGTTTAACTGCTGATTAGCTGCAAAAGTAAAGACATGTTAACTTGGAAACAGCAAAGGAAACTATGAAAACTGAAGTGCATGAGGAAAATAAAACGAAGAAACCAGGATAGGGTCAGTGACACGTGAGACCACATCCATCGGCTTAACACGTATATAATTGCACTTCTAGAAAAAAGGAATGTCAGATACAAAATACAGAGAAAAATGTATAATTTTAAATGCATGCATTAAAAATAATTTTAAAGAGTTTTTAAGCCAATTAGGTAAACTTCCATCTAAAATCTAGGATAAAGGAAAAATTAAAATCAAATTGGACCATAGGAAACAATGATAATGAAAGCGTGAATCCATGTAAAAGCAAACAGAAAACAGGAGAGAAAATCAGTAAGAGCAAATGCGGCTTCTCTTAGAATAAAAATCATAAATAATTACTTTTCTTTTTTGTTAAAAAAGAAAAAGGAAAAGGTAGACACAAATCTACAAAATCGCCAGTGAAATGGAGGGAGGAGAGGAATCAACATGATTCTAAGGCTGAAATAGTAACAGTACATAAATAACGTGAATAACTTTAAGTCAAAAAATTCAACAAATGAAATGGACAAATTGTCTAACAAAAATTAGCAAAATAATTAAGAGATAGAAAATTGATATGGCCCCATAAGCATTGAAAAAATTGAATTTATAATTTAAAACATCCATGATATCCACCCCCCAAATGAATGTCTCAGTTGGCCTCAGTGAGAAACTTCTCTGAAGAAGACAGGCGCACGGCCTTCAGACATATGAAAAAATGCTCATCATCTTTAATCATCATAGAAATGCAAATCAAAACTACTTTGAAATATCATTTAACTCCAGTGAGACTTGCCTATATCACAAAATCTCAAGACCAGAGATGTTGGCGTGGATGTGGAGAAAAGGGAACACTTCTACACTGCTGGTGGGAATGCACATTATTACATTCCTTTTGGAATGGCATATGGAGAACACTTAGAGATCTAAAAATAGATCTCCCATTCAATACGGTAATTCCTCTGCTGGGCATATATCCAGAGGACCAAAAATCACATCTTAACAAAGATGTGATTTTTATACCAGAATTTTTATCTCAGCCCTATTCATAATTGCTAAGTCATGGAAAAAGCCCAAGTGCCCATCGATCCAAGAATGGATTAATAAATTGTGGTATATGTACACCATGGAATATTATGCAGCCTTAAAGAAAGATGGAGACTTTACCTCTTTCATGTTTACATGGATGGAGTTGGAACATATCCTTCTTAGTAAAGTATCTCAAGAATGGAAGAGAA
>CAUYPK010041134.1:0-37902 GCA_963574355.1 Loris lydekkerianus
TCCCACCAAGAATTACAGTGTGCGTACATGAAAATGGATGGATGGATGGATGAGGATGTAACAAAAAAATGGCTGGAAGAAATTTGGAACGCAGACCAGGAGCAGCCTTGAAGAAAAAACCATCGTTGCTGGTTTGGGATATGTTCAGAGCTCACAAATCTGATGACATAAAAAAACTGGCAAAGTCATCTCAGGTTACTTTGGCCGTTATTCCTGGTGGGCTTACATCTGTATTGTAGCCCGTAGATGTGTGTCTAAATAAACCCTTTAAAGACCGTGTGTGAAAGATGTGGCATGAATGGATGTCATCTGGTCAAGCCCAACAGACAAAAGTCAGAAATCTAAAGAAGCCTGATATAGAACTGATAGCAAAGTGGGTTCGTGATGCATGGGAAGAGATTCCAGAGGAAATGGTGCAACGCGCCTTCAAGAAATGCGGCATTAGTAATTCAATGGATGGCAGTGAAGACTGCACTTTGTATGAGACCGACAGCAGTGATGATGATGTCTCCAAACTCAGTGATGATGACAATGTCTATGCTGATACCCTCACATCAGATACAGCTGAAGCTCTGTTTGGACATACAGATGATGATGAGGAAGAATCCAGTTTTGAAGGATTTTAACCTTTGTGATTTAGCTTGATTATCTGTTAAACTACGGTTTTCTGCACTTTATTTAAAGTTTTAAAGTTGTTGTTGCTAGTTTACAGTTTTTCTTTAGCAATAAATATTGAAAAGCATTTAACCTACTGATTCCTCAATTATTGTAATTGTTTTGGTTATATATTTTTGTTTTACCAGTGGCTGCTGCATTTTCCACCTCGGCTTATACTTGAGTCACTAAGTTTTCCCAGTTTTTAGGGTAAAATTAAGGGGGTCGGCTTATACTCTGGTCGGCTTATACTCGAGTATATGCGGTATTCCCCACTCTTGAGGTAAGACCCTCCTGTCTACTCTCCTTGGTAGCTAATGAAGTATAAGATTTTTTCAGTCTAGCTGGTGGGGACAGGCACTATTCCAGCCCTTCCAGGTGGTCTAGCTCTGGTCTTAGTTTCTTCATCTACATGTGCTGATTAGTATGGGGCTGAATACTCAAGGGGACCCTCTGCAGCTGCCCACATGTTCCTTTCTGCACATCTTCTCTCTGGTACTTTGCCTAAGGAACTCTCTCCAGATCTCTGTTTCCTTTCTTCAACACAGAGAGATCACCAGGCTCTGTTTGAGGTCCCCTCTTCTTACAGCACAGAAACTCTCTCAAGGGCATAAGCTGGGGCAATTGCAGGGCTCCCCTCATTTCCTCTCCTATTCATCATTTCATAATGCCCAATGTAATTAAAACTGTTGTTTTACCTGTACATCTATCTTTTTCTTCCTCAATAAACTTTATTTCACACTTGTCTTAAAAAAAAATCATTCAGTAGTAGTTGTGATTTGGGAGTTGTTTCATGTGGGAAAATACATAAGGTCTCTATTATTCCATCTTTGTCAGAAGCATAAAAATCTCCCATAGCTGTGAAGGTTGCCTCTTGTACATGGATTGGTCAAGATTCTCCAGAGAAACAGAACCAACAGGACATATATACTGACAGAGAGAAAGATTTATTAGGAGGGATTAGATCACACAATTACAGAAGCTAAAAAATTTTGCCATCTGCAAGCTTGAGAATCAGGAAAACCAGTGCTATAGTTCCAGTCCTAACCCAAAGGCCTGAGAACAAGGGGAGGCAATGTTGCGGGGCAGAAGAAGACGGGTGTCCCAGAATCCGCTCTCAGAGAGCAAATTCGTCTTTTCTCTACTCTTTTGTTCTTTTCTGGTCCTCAACTGATTGAAGGAGGGGGATGTTCTTGATTCAGTCTGATTCAAATGCTAGGCTCTTCCAGAAACACTCTCACAAATGCACCTACAGTAATGATTTCCTAGCTGTCTGAGCATCCCTTAGCCGAGTCAAGTTGACACATACATGTAACCATCGTACCTCTTCGTCCTTTCTATTCTCAATTGTCTTGATAATGTGCTGTGGACGGTGCTTCTCTATTTATCTGCCTCAATTTCTCAGAGGGCACTCATAATCTGAGAATTAATGTGACTTCTAATTTATGAAAAATTCTGAGCCATTATCTTCAAGAATTGTTTCCTTACTATTAATGCTTTGTCCAGCGCCAGGGTCTACATCTCTCCCCCAACTTTGTTGATGGTTTGGCTTTTCTTTTCACGTCTGTGTCTCCACGACACACTGTGGGTAGTCTCCCATCCAGTCTCCCCTCTTTCACCGTATCATTCCGAGGTGTACATCAGCTAATGCCTTTCTTTTCTGACAACTCTCTTTCCTGTTTTTACATCTGGGTTTTTATTGGGTTGTACACATCCACTGGATCATGTATCTTTTCTGCTTTTGTCCCCACCCTCCAGAATTTCTCATGTTTTCTGAATAAGAATTATACCTTTGCCAGTCTCTTTGAGTATTCAAAATGTATTTATTTTAAAGTTTTTCTAAGACGAGTCTATAAAATTGGTTTAATCTGGAATGAATTCATGCTTCTATCATTGATATTTTTAATTACCTTTTTTTTTTTTTTTTTTTTTACAAAGGCAAAACTCTCAGGCCAAGGTAAAGGGCATGCTCTGTTACTCTCCCCAGCTTCCCAGCATCACTCAAGTCCCTCACCTGAAGGTAACACCAGGAGGAGTGCAGAAAGGTGGCCCAGGAGCTGTCAACTCACTCACACCTGGCCCTTGGCCACTGCCCTCCATCACAGCAAGCCAGATCGCTGGAGGCCATCCATGAGTGTCCATTGCCACTTCCCTTCAGTCACCGAGGCTGTTGGTCCTCCACCCCTGACACCTCTCTTCTGCTCTACTGCAGCCACTGCCTCTTGTCTGCACCTGCCCAAGTCACTCCTATCTCTGCACTGCCTCTGTGAGTGCTGTAGTTCCTTGCAGGTTTTAGAATTTTTCTTTGCAGGCTCCTAGAGCATCACAGAGGGTGCGTTTCTTTGTCTTACTTTCTTTTTTTCCCTCTTCTCTATCTGGTTTCCTGGACACCCTTCCACACTCCTCCATGGCTTTGTCCAGAACCACAGCGCCAGGTTTCACAATGGCGTTGGGGGCTTCTCACAGACCCAGGTCCAGGACAGGCTCAACGGGGAAGGCTCTCTGCATCCCTCCACTTACTTGCCTCCCTTGGCCTATGTGTGGCCCCAGTTGACCCAGTGGGTCTTGTTTGGTGAGTTCGTTGCTGCCTTTTGCAGAGAGGGTGGAGTGGAGGGGGGTAGCCCTGGCTTTTAGCCAGGAGGCTGGCCCCAGTCCTGCCTCCTGCGGAGGCTTTTAGTCTCCCTGCAGGAGCTGAGCATCAGCTGCTTGTTCTAAATCCTGAGCCCAGGAGGCCTGTGGTGTCTGCTCTCTCCACTGCAGCCAGCACAGGAGGCCCACATGACCAGTCCCTGCCCACCTTCCACACACATCCACCTCCATCGTCCTTTCACTGGCTTAGTGCACCCAGCTTGCTTCTCTTTTCTGCTTTTGCTTCTGCCAGAAGCCCCTCCCCACTCTATCTTTTAAGGCCCATGGAATGTCATCTCTCTTGGGAAGCCTGACTAGGATGTCTTTCCTCTGCACCACCTCAACACACCATGAGCACTCCCACTCAGGCCACCACACACCACACTCATCACCTTTTTTTGCCTTGTGTCCCACTCTAGACTGCAAGACCCTTGGCGGCAGTTGAGCGTCATTCATGACTATGCCCTGGCCCATAGCATGACCCCTAGCATAGAGAAGCCTCATAAATGACACGGTATGAATGAATGCACAACATTCACTCCGCATTCAACATTCATGCCACAGTCCCTTCATCACCAGGGGCACCCTCTGCTGTCCCCAGAGTCAGACCCATAGCCACGGCATTCTTTGTCTTTGGGTGCAGGTGGCATGGCTGGGGGTGGCGGCTGCAGGTGTTGGCTGGCTCCCTCGGAGAAGTGGCCTTTCACCATGCTGCCTCAGACCGCATTCAGGAGTAAGCTCTGAACCACCAGTCCCTGCCACAGAAACGGCACTTTGATGTGTAATTGCTGGTTTCCTGCCCGAGGGCTGTTCAAAGGAGGCAGAGAAAGCCTCCTTCATTTTATCGGGGAAGGTGGCAAGCGACACGCTCAACTCCCCCGTGGGTGGCAGCCTTTTCTGAGATCACAACGACAGGCCAACAATTAGACCCCAGCCTGGAACTCAGCTGTAGCCAATAAAGAGGCTGCAAGGGCCAGCGACTGCGCAGCTCACTTGCCGTGGGAAGCTCTGGGGCAGGTGGCAGCCCAGTTATACCTGAGACCATGTCTGCATTTCAGGGTCCTCCCCAGCACACCTGAACCCTGGGGCAGAAGGGTCTTCAGGCCCCAGCAGACCTCATTGCTGGAACTATGGTCCTTGCCCTCAGAGTGCCTCCACCCTGAAATGCTCCTGGGGTCTGCTTCCAGTGCTGTCACCTCGGTGCCACAGCCCCCAGATTCATACCTGCAGCTGGTTCTCAGCCTCTGCTGCCACTCCTGCCTCTGTGGCCTGCTTGCATTTTGGACCCCACCACCACAATGTGTTCCCAACCTGGCCCCTTCTGCCCGAAGCCTGGATCCCATTTCTTCCTTGCTGTGACTGCCCACTGTCTGCCTGCCTCTGACACCACTGTGGGCATGCCCCACCCTGGGCTGCAGGCTGCTGTCCCCTTATCTCAGGACTCAGCACAGAGGCCATCTGCTCAGAGAGGTCTTGGCCAAACACCCCAGCCCCTGGTTTCTCCCTGTGGCTCCTGAATGTCACCACTTCCTTATGCACTTGACTGTGGTCTGGCAGACTGTGACTCATCCCCAGTTGTCTCTGCAACCAGGGAAGCCCCCATACGTCTACGTCCTCTCCTGCATGTGGCTGACCATGAAGGGATAAGACACCTGGTTGAGCCACACACTCCTGGGCACCTTGGCCTCTGGTGGAATCCCTTCCACTAGGCAAGCCCTGCTCCTAATTCTCTCTTGCTCATTACTCTGTAACAAGCTGAAGCTGTCGCAGTGCTCCAGGATGTCCACTTGGTGTCCAGGCAGGAAGGTGGAGGAGGCCACTTTGAATGAGCCCTCCTAAGAGAATGACCAAAAGCCAGAGAGGACAAGGGGCAGGTGGTACTTCAGGGGCACGTGGTATCTGGGGCACTAAAGCAGGGCAGGTGCAGGCAGCAAGAGGCCATGTGAGGCCGAGTCTGGAAGGGTCTCGGTGACACCAGCAGCCCCATGGCCCGATTGAGACCAGCTTCTAAACCCAGGTGGCAGAGCCCAGGGTGTCCAGAATCAGCAGGAAGGAATGGAGGGGCATTTCCATCCAGATCAGCCTCCCCAGGCCATCCCCACCCATGTGAGTACCCCAGGATCCAGGTGCCCATAAAGCTCTGGTGTTACCATCTGGGAATGGCGCCCTGGCCAGGCATTAGGGCAGAGAAGGGGAGAAGACCAGGAGGAGGACAGGACCTATATCAGCAGGCATCGCCTCGGCCCATCCCCTAGGGTCAGGCAGGACCAGGTCCCACCACCTCTCTTTCCTGTGCCAAAGTCACCTCCTCAGACCCTCTGCTGTCCCCCTTACCATCCCAGAGCTCTGTGCCCCAGCCCCAAAAGCAGCCTGAGAGAAAGGCAGGAGGCTGAGCTCCTCCCTGAGGAGTGCGCATGCGCGGAGGGAGGGGGCGCCCGCATCCATCTGTGCAGCTGGGAACGGCTCTGCCTCCAGACCCCGAGTCTGCGGCTCTGTCTGAACCCCCGCCCCAGCTGTCCTCCCAGCAGACCCTGACCTTAACTTTAGCCCTAACTCTCAGTACCCGTGGTCCTGGTTGCTTGTGCCCGAAGCCTTGCAAAACATCAGTCTGCAGGCTGCTCAGCCCGAGCCCTGGGGATCCCCTGGGCTCACTTCTGGCTTGGGCTGATGCCCTGAGGGGTCTACACAGGCAGATTCCATAGGGCAGAAAGCCAGACCACCTGGGTGCAAATTCTGGGTCCCCACTTCCTAACTCAGCGTCCTGGGAGACACCCCACCTCTCTGTGCCCTGCCAGAAGTGCCAGCATCTTCTGTGGGCTGACCTGAGGGTGGAATGAGCAGTCCTAGTGGCCAGTTGGGTTGGCGTGGACAAACACAAGCCAAGTAACAAGACCATGGGGGCAGAAGAACTGACACACTCTAGCTGCCAGGTCAGGGGTCGGCCAAGTTTATTCATCTGTGCCTCAGTTTATCCATCTCATGGGATGAGGGGAGGCGGGAAGTGGCGTCACAGTAAGGGCCCAGCACGTGGCCTGCCTAGTGGCAGTACCCACTAAACCAAAGTCACCACTGCCCCAGGCACAGTGTGTGGGAGTAGAGGTGGGGCTGGAATGAGCCCAGCAAAGGCGTGGCAGACAGAAAGGGGCTTCCTCCTCCCTGCAGTCCTGAGCCTCACACTCATCGCCACTCCCTGGCAAAGGCCCACAGAGACTCCTTTAAATTCTAGGGGGCCACTCAGTGCTCTGGGAGGCCCCATGGTCACTCAATACCTCGATGCTCAGCCCTGGAGTGAGGAGGACACCGGCCATGGCACAGAACACACAGTCCATGAGTAGCCTGTGTCCCCCTGACGGGGTGGCCATGCCCCATTCCCCCAACCAACGCTCCAGACATGGGATCCTGGCATTTGGGTTTGGAGTCCAGCCACTTATTGTCCCTGGTCTACACATGCAAGCTCACCTCCCCCACAAGAGGCCAAGCCACTGCCCTGGAGGGGACCTGTCCGCCAGCTTACAGCCTGTAGTCTGCCACCTGCTTGCTCTGTGTTCTGGAGCCAGGCCGCCCAGGCCACCCCAGTGCTCTCAGGCTTTGGAAGAACCCCTCCTGTCATTTCCACTAATGTGGTCATTTTACATGAGTTGTGGTCATCACTGCTCTCATGGAATCCAAGGCAGGACCCCTACTGAGGAGTCCCCTGAGACGTGCACCTGGCCTATGAAATAGTTCCTATCATCCTGTGTCCACATAAGGATGACGGTAACACTGAGTGAAGGTGTCCAAGCCACCAGGCAGGGCTGGAGTGAGGGTCAACCCCAAAGCCAGGCTCTCTGCCATCAGCCCAAAGACACGGGAGGTCACCAGGACTCTGAGCTCCATGGTGCTCCAGGCAGAATGACCCAGAGCTGGGCCTGGAGCCTTTGGCAGCCCTTTCAATTACTTGTCTGCTCACTATTCAGAGTAGCTGTTGACACTCTGTTCCAGTCAAATACGTGCCAAGCACTCTCTGTTGTGAGCTGAGTGGCCCTGAGCCACTTACTCTAACCTCTGTGAGCCTGCTCTCCATCAGAGAGCGGGATTATTACAGCCCCCCATGGGGTTACTTTGAAAATTAAATGAAGTACTGTGTGTGTGAAACACCTAATCATATTAATTCCTGCCCCGACCTCAGCTGCTGTACCGCTAGATCACCGAGTGTTTGCTGAGCCGCCGCAGGGCACAGCTCTCAGCCTTGAGAACCCCATGGAGCACCTGCACCCACCTCCTCACGCCAAGTAACCTGCCGGAACCTCACAGCGACGGGAGCAGAGCTGGGTCCCAGACCTGGAGGGAGTGGCAGATGCAGGACAGGGCAAGGAAGAGCATGGCAGTGGCAATGACGAGGGGGGAGCAAACATTAGTGGCACAGGTAGGGGTATCTTGCTTTGGACCCTCGTGTCAAGGAGGTGGCATGGTGGTGATATCGCTGGTGGCATTGGTGGCTCAGGTAATGTGACAATGAGGGTGTCTGGGCTCAGACGTCTGCTGAGCACACAGAAGGGCCACCCTGCCCATGCCCTGCCCATGCCCTGCCCCAGATCGTATTTGCACCCAGAGGGTTGGTCCTCTCTCGAGGACCCTGCAGCTGTGAAGTTTGTGGGGTCCAGGCCCTCGTTACTGTAAGCGGGAATAACACGGTGAGGTGTGTTCATCCCACTTCATTCCTCGGCGTCTCACAGATCTGAAGACAAACACAGTTAAAAATAGGGACGAGTCAAGAATTTTCTATCCCCTCAAGCAAAGTCTCCTGGACAGATGGCAAAATCTCTTGATGGATTAGAGGCTCTTGCAGCTCCTCCCGCTCCTCATGGCCCAGTGAGATCCATCTTTTCTCAGCATTATTTTTTATAAGGTTATTTTTAGTGTTCTTGGAAAGATCTGATTCCTGATATAAAGAACATGTGGTCCCCAATGTGCTGGCTCTGTCCTCATTCTAGACCTACGCTGTCCGAGGGGGAAGCCCCTAGCCACAGGTGGCCAGTTCAATTCAAATTTAAAGTAGCAATGAATAAAGCTAACACCCAATTCTTCATCGTACAAGCCCCATTTCAAGTGCTCGACAATCACACGTGGCCAGTAACTGCCACATTGGATGGCACAGACATGGCACAGTTCCATCTTCACAGTGAAATTTCTTCTGGACGGCACTGGTGTAGACGTCCCAGCTCAGGCTCTAGAGGGGGCTCTGGCACATTTGCCCAAGGTGGCCCCATGGACCCCGGCTCCATCCTCATAGGCAGGCAGGGGGAGCAGAGTCGGGCTCCATGGGAGGTGCCCCGGTGTCTAAGAGCCTTCCTTTCCATCTGGTCATCCTAAACAACAGCCGGCTTTCACCACAGGGGTGATGGCCATCAGCGGCAGGGAACATTAGCCAAAATTGATGAGTATGCTTACCCTCTCCATGGGGAATTGTAGTGTCTTAAACCAAAAAGAGACCCTAAGGGAGGTTATTACAGGCACCAACAGGAAAAAAGCGAATATTTTTGGTAAACCCTTTAACCCACCTTCAGATCACACCATCTGGGTTTTGATTAAAATTCCAGACAGGCTTCTCATTCCTAATCCAGATGTGTCCTGAGCAGCTGTTGTGCTCCAGCTGCCAACAGGCTGAAGGGTCGCTGGGTGTGGGGTCCAAGTCCAAAGTGCATAGTCAGGAGCCAGCCTAGGGGTCATGGCCTCTCTTTAGCAATGAAAAGGTGAAGCCTCCAGGAGAAATGGACAGATAATGAGGCTGTCATCAGCCACCACGGGGAGGGCTTTGGTCCCACTGCTGACCATGGGAGCAGGACTCTTCAGGGAGCCTGCCCACGGGATGGAGGGATGCTGACCTCCCAGCACACTCCCAGGCTTGTGCTGAGAGCACTTGTTATCCCTGGTGACACGCATCAACTGACGCAGCACCTACTGTGTGCTGGGCCCCTGTGCTAGGTCTGGAGACATGACGTACGACGGCCTGGAGAGGCAGCCCTTTCTTCCCCTCTTCTGAGCACCTACGAAGCCTGTGCTCTATTCTCAGGGTCAGTGTCCAGGAAACCCTTTGAGGCAGACATTGATTAGTCACCTACTGGTGTGTAACAACTAAGCCCAAAACTTAGTCACTCGAAATAATGTCTCATTACCTCAAAACGTGTGATCAGGAATCTGGGCATGGCCTAGCTGGGTCATAGGCTAGGGGCTCTACCAGGGAGGCTCTGTCACGCTCACACAGTGCTGGCAGGACTCAGCCCCTCACGGACTCTTAGCCCGAGGCTTCAGTTCCTGGATGGCCACTGGCCGGAGGCTCCCTCTCCACAGAGCAGCTCACTGGGTGGTGTCTGGCTGCAGCACGCAGGAGGACGGGGCGGGGGGGACAAGATGAAGCCATGGCCTTTTCTAGCTCCATCTCGGGCGCCAGCCCTCACATCCGCTGCCTTCTGGTGGTCAGAAGCAAGCCTCTGGGTCCAGGCTACCTGCCAGAGGGATCCACAGACATGAAGGCCAGGAGTGTGGGACCACCGGGGCCCTACCACAAGCTGTCACCATAGACACTGCCTACCCTCATTTCATCTGTGGAGGAGAAACGAGGTCTCAAAGAGGCCAAGTGACCCGCCCAGGGTTGCACAGCAAGTCTGCTCATCTGGGACGGGAACCCAGTCCAGGGCTGTTAGTCACCTCCAGATATCCGAAGGGCCCCTGGCAGCTTGAGCTCAGTCCCGGAGCACAGATCCCCAGCCTAAAATGAGATGTGACGTCTCTTGGTGCACACGGGGCCTGGGTGGAATAGAGGAGATTTCATAAATATGTAAATCGCCCTGTCAGCTCCCCACGGAGACAGCTCTGTGGCTGCCCCTCCTGCTTCGCCTCACGCGCCCTTCTTTCCACAATGCTCTAAGAGGATCAGTGCCGGGTGTTTTAATGAAGTTAGAGCTGAACGAGGAACACAGCCTGTCGGGAAGGGGGTGGCTGTCCTCCCTTCCACCACCAGTTTTCCTACACACTCCAACTGGGCTGGTGACAGGGCAGCTCTGGGCGCCCCCCAGATGAGATGCTTCTTAGCTCTGCACCCCCTGGCAGGGCCCTGGGTATCCCAGAGGGCTTGGAAAGCGCCAGTTTAGCCTTCAGAATTGACAGATGAGGAAACCAAGGCCCAGGGTGGTGCCAAGACTTATCCAAGAGCAGATAGCAGCTTGGGGGCAGTGAGATGGGGCACTTTTTGGCCCTTTTACCCTCCCTTTAAAAGGAGGCCCTGTGACTGAGCTGAAACGCACCGCCTCTCACAGCCCCCTGGCTCTCAGGCCGAGCTGTTGTGCCAACTGTCTTGTCGTGTCTTGTCTTGCCCTCTCTGTGCTGGACAGTAAAATAGAAAGATTACCTCTGTCTGAGGAGTGTGGACACAGAGCCTGTGTAAATGAGCTGAGCCCAGTACCCAGGTCTGAGACCTTTCACACTGTGCTGGAAAATCAGGGTTGCCTGGAAACGGAGGCAGCCTCCTCTGGTGGATGCCCCTACTCTGGCCCTGAATCACTTCCGCTGCCCCATCTCCCACTGGGAAGGTGCTCTCCAAACTCATGCCCACGCCGCCCCCTCCCGGGTCTACCCCTAACCCCACTTCCCACACCACCTCCACCCCTCCTCCTACTGCCCAAAGAGGCCTTCTCCATGCTATTCTCAGCCTGGGGACTGGTCCTCCAGCCCAACAGGCCAACAGGCCAATGTCCTTGTCTCCCTGTGATCCTCCTGCAGACTCACACGCAGCCTGCCATCCTGCCCCCGAACCCTCTCCACCCTTCCACAGCCAGCTGTGCCGACCTGTGAGCTCTCCCACCTCACCAGACATTAGCTGACACCTCTCTGTCCCCACTGTAAGCTGAACAGGAGCAGAGAAGAAGCTGTGACGGGGTCCTTTGATGCCAGACTCTGCAGCATCACTTTCCACCACCTGATAGAGTTTTTCAGACTCACCCCCTCTCACAGAATACACAGTGCTTCTGACGAGGGTGGATGCTGGGAGCTCTGGTCACCGCAGTCCTTAAAACACCTCTAGAAGCCCAGGACCAGACCCCAGGAGCCCCCAGGCCCTGTGCAGCTACAAGAAGCAGGGGGCACACTGACACTGTGGTGGCACCAGGATTGTAGCCACACAGAGCAAGGCTCAGGCCCTCAGTTTGCCCCTCTCACTCAAGCTCTTCTTTGTTTAATAAGCATTTATTGAGCACCAGCTATGTGTGCCGCTGGGAAGTTGAAGGTGAATAAAACGAATACAGTCTCCACCCATCTGCCCTCCAGTTGGCCAGAAAGGCACTATGCCTTAAAGTGTGTAGGCACATGAGGCATGTCCCAGCGGGCCACACGGCAGGGAGGGAGGAGCAGAGGGTGACAAGGGTCATCTGGGCTGGAAGAAGGAGTGGGTCCCCAGAGGAAGAAGACGTATTTCAGCAGAGATCTGAGAGGGGACAGACCAGCCCAGGGACAAGGGAAGAAGGAATGTTCCAAACACAGAAAGGGACAAGGGCTGAGAAGGTGGGGACAGCAGAGTGCTCTTGGGGACCTAAAAGAGATATGAGTGGACATGTTACCAAGAAGAAGCACCAGGGGAACCTCAGGCCCCGCGGGCCATAGGAAGGGGCTCTGGGGCGAGAGCTGACCTGAGGAAAGTCACACCACCACACGAGCCTCGCTCTCCTCACTCCGGGGGGGGGCTCTGTCCTGTGTATGAGGCCCCAGGCAGGCAGCTATGCCCCTTGCCCCCACAAGGCCCAGCAGACAGGTTGGGAGCCTAGATTAGCTCCTCAGCCCCTACAGGCAGCCCAGGGAAACACAGAGCCAAGTGTAGGGGCTGCCATGGACTCTAATCCTATCCAGACACAGGCTCGAGACCAGGCCCAAAGCTCTTCCTGCAGCAGCTGGTGAAGATCAGTGTTCCTGGGTGGTCGTTCTGAACCTGGGCCTGCATGTCCCAGCATGGGTGGGCAGGGAGTGTGGTCAGCACTGCTGGGCAAGGTGGACTGGACCTGGCCCCCTCCTCCTGTGGACCCGGCAGTGATACCCACCCTGCAAAACTGTGTGAGCACTAAATGAGAAAACATGCAAGAAACTGCAACTGTGTGTGGTCAATGCTGAGCAAACAGTAGGTGCAGTGAAGTCCTATTTGCCTCAGTTTCCCAGCAGCAGACCAGCCCAGGCTCCTGATGGTGTCAGGGGAGACACAAACCAGCCCCGCCCCATCCACCAAAGCTCCTGGCCTCTCACTGGCTCCCACCAGGTCACGTGCCTGTCTTTCTGCCAATACCCACAGCCGTAGGAATGTGATCAGTGATTGGCTGAGGTCTAGGTCACATGGTCAAGGCTGAGTTAATTTGTCCTGAATCACAGGCTTGAGAGTTCAGGGGACACAGGGGCAGGTGGGTGCTGAGTGTTGAGCCCTATGCTGGCTTCACACGTGCCCCTGCCTCCCCTGAGGCACCCCCACCTGGGCTCCCAGTCCAGGCCTGACTAAGAGGTTGCGTTCCTAGCTGGACCCATCTCACTCATGCTGGGGTCAGTCACTCCACACTGCTCAGAGGTCACAGTGTCACTTTGTACACACAGCTATAATTTGCAAATATACAATTAAAAGGTGTCCATTTCATTCAAAACAGAGTGTGGGGGGCACCAACAAAACTGTCCAGGCCTTGCTCCAGCCTGGTCCATCTTGCACAGGGGAAGGGAAGCCAGAAAGAAAAAGGACCCAGTCCAAGGTCACAGAGTAAGTCCAGATCAGAAGGCAGAACTAGATCCTCTCTGGTGGCGCCAGGAAAACCAGAAATCTCCCAGCCCAGCCAGGCTCCCTGGATTCAGCCTGCAGGCTGCCCCTGGGGGGCACCACCCGCTGCTACCGCAGGGCACCTCTGAAGGCTGGAGTCTGCTCACGCTGGGGCCCTTTGGATGAAGGTTTGGGAAGCTGGCAGTGCAGGTGGGAGGCGATGTGTGAGTCATTGCCCAAGGAAACAGCAGAGCACAGAGATGGAGGAGGAGGACAGGAAGGGGAGGAGGAGGGGAGAAGGAAGAACAGGGTTGAAGAGGAGGAGGAGAAATAGGGGAGGGGGACCTCTAGATCCAGCCTTGCCAGCCTTCTAGCCCCACTTTGGGTCAATGCAGAGGCCTGGGGAGGACCAGGGCTGTCTCAAGGTCACACCCAGGAGGCCCCATCCACAGGCTGCAGCAGGCAGAACTGGGCAGGCAAAGGGGAACTAAGCTTCTTTTGCCCCCAAGTGGATAAGGACATTGAAAAGTGAAAGGATGTGTGCAGAAGGATGGGAGACGGAGCAGGTGGGAGCTGGGGGAGGCATTCTGTGGGCAAGAGAGCCAGAGAATGAGGCTCCTGCCCCAGCTTTGGGCTGGCACAAGTGATCAAGTGGTAAAGCATTCTTGCACCAACACCGCCCCCCTCCCGTTTCCCCTGAGGCGTCCTGAGGCCTGTTTGCCTGCTGGGCTATAAAGATGCCCCAGATTAGACTAATCCCTCCAGTTTCCCTTGATAAAGCTCCAGAAATTTACTTGGATCTTCTTAGGTTGGGAGTTCCCCAAGGAAGACCTGGTGTGTGTTTGAGGTGTGTGGGGGCTCTCTCCAGACAGGCAGGGTGGACCTCACAGTCCTCAAGGGGACTTGGGGTGCTGAAGGGAGGAGTCCTGAGGTGCACTCCATCACTGTGGAGATCCCAGCTCTGCAGAATCACTTGCAAAACAAAGCTCATGGCCCAGATGAGCAGGAGCTGACTGCCTGAAATGCCAGGGCCCTGCTGATGTGGAAAGGGGCAGGCAGGGTTGATGGGACTGGGGCCAAGTGGTGGGTGCAGGGGCTGCAGCTAGGGAACATCAGATCCTGGGCAAAGCTGGGATGCTGGGAGGCGCAGGCAGCAGTCTCTGCACTGAGTCCACCCTGCCTCACCTCATGCAAGGCCTGCTGGAAATGGGTGTCACCCAGGACTGAGGCTATGTGTCCACCAGCCTTGGAAGTGGAAGGGTGTCCAGGAGAGCAGAGCTGAGATTTATTCCCCCCCTCTTTCCTTCGGCCTTTACCTTTGGGCAGAACCCTCACTTGGATAGGGAGTCAGCCTTTCCCCAGCCTCCCTGTCTGCAGTCCTTCTTCCTGGGCCTCCTGAGAGAGCTCTCTGAAACAGAGACAGGAGTGCTCATAGCTCCCAGGTGCTGACTCTGCCAGGCAACCCCTCACTCACATCAGTCCAGCCAGGGGCATCATGACCCTTACTAAGGGGTCTCACCCAAAGCCACCAGCTTGGAAGAAAAAGCAAGGAAGACCCCCAGGTGGCGGCTGACACCCAGTGCCCTTCTGCCTGTGCTGGCCAGCCTAGTCTGGGCAAAGGAGCACTCTGGGGTTAAACCCTGCAGGCTAACACTCCAGGGCCCACAAACAAGGCCCTAAGGCTCAGCTCCATCCCCATGTTCTCCTGCCAGCTCCCCATGCAGGGTCCCCTTCCTCTTCCAGCCTATGCTGCTCCCTGCAATCCCCACTCCCCTCCCCCATCTCACAATTCTGGGCTAAAGACCGCACCCCAATGCCAGCTCTTCAGTCAGTCAGCAAGAATGAGTGAGCACCTAATGCCTGCCAGGAGCTGTCACCCCTGAGGCACACCAAGGGATGAAGCAGAGAAGCGGAGTGTGCCCGTCACATGCAGCACGGTCGGGGCCATGTGAGCAAGAGAGGGGGCTGGGGCAGGTTGTGGGCCAGGCTGGGAGGCAGTGACACAAGGGAGGGACCCTGGCTATCATCAGTGAAGGAACTAGAGGGCCACTGGGTGGGAGCACAGCATCCAGAGAGGGGTTTGGAGGTGGTTGTTATCCCAGGGAGGGCCAACAGTGGTTGGGCTAGGTGAGGGGGCTAGTGGGCAAAGTAGGCAGTCAGGGGACATGAGTAAGCCTGGCAGGAACTTGGCTGGAGGACCTGAGAGTAGGGGACAGCAAGGGCTGTTCCAGGCTCGGGGGTGGGGAGGCGGGGGCAAGTGTCTGAGATCGACAGGACCAGGGGAGGAACCAGTACCCAGAGTTCCACATCGGACATGTGTAGGTGGAGGAAGGCTTCTCCCCAAAGCCAGGGCCTCTTGGATTCCCAGGCCCTGATGTGGCAGTCCCACTCACTTCCTTAGGTCCAGTTCAGCAACTCGACAGTGGAGTGCCAATTTCCTAGTGCCGGCCACTGACTGGGGCTATGAATGAAAGTCCTGTCTACCATAAATGCCCTTAACTGGACTGGGGGCCTGAGACAGAGTCCAGAACCCCCTGTGATGTCTTCTGTGCCAACTCCCAGGCTTGGCAGGCCAGGGGCGGGCAGCTGGGTGCCTGAGGTGGGAGCCAGGGCTTTGAGGAGTCCCAGCCCTGCCTGGGCCCCCTCTGCTGCAGGCAGCTGTGGCCGCCCACCCCTCACTCCTGTCATCTCCAGTCTCACTGCCCCACTTCCTAGGGCCGGTTAGACAGATGCAGACTTCAACAGCACTTTGAAAACCCCCAATTAGTGGAAAGATATTGCTCGGTTTTATTTGCAGGTGCTCCACATTTTAGACAAAAATGTTTTGGCCTTTTCAGCATCCCGGTGTTGTAAACCTAACAAAGCCACTTTATAACCAGGAGAGCTGAGTTCAGAAGCGCCAAGTGTCTTTTCCAAGGTCAGGTATGAGTGGCAGGCGGGGGTGGAGCCAGACCCTGTCTCCCAGGCTGGCAGCCCAGGTACCTGCTGCCTCACCCCAGAATACCTGCAGGCTCCCCCAGGATCAATTCACGGAGCACCAAGGCTTGGAAACCTACCCTGCTCTCCTTTTGCAGCCTGGGTAATTGGGCACGAGAAGCACAAATACTTTGTTCAAATGCTGGGAAGTGGAAAATTTTCTAGTCTGTCAGGCAAATTCTCCTTTCTCCTTTTACATTTTTTTCCCCAACAGGAAAAGACTTTTCACTTGGAATCCTTCCGATGCAGATGTGTGAAGACTCTGGTAGCGACATCTCGGGGACTGAGCATCTTCTATTGATTGGAAAAACACACACAGTCCCAGTGAGTTTGCATATCAGAAGTCGCATTTTTCAGGGCTCGGGCAGGCGCCACACCAGCCACGGGGCCTCAGCGCCCCCTGTGAGCCGGATCTGGTACTGCACTATAAGGGTGACGGGGAGACTCGGTGGCTGCAGGCGGTGATGAGGAGCCTTGGGGCACCCTGGGCAGCACGAACCAGGAGAACAGACATGGAGGGGAGCAGGGCATGCTCTACCCCACCAGTCTGTTCTGTGTGGCTTTGGCCAAATCACTTTGCCTCCATGAAATCGAGGTGAAGCCAGCATGTCCCCCTGGGCCTTTGGAATTGGCTATGTGACCTCCCACAGGCCAGGGTCATCTCTTGGTGGGGGCATTCCTGGTGGGGACAGGATTTCACCAGCAGAGCAGCTCAGAGAACAGCATCAGATAAAGGGAAGCCAGCTGCCCAGCACAGGCCTCTGAGCATCTGATCGGTGGACACGGCCCAACCTTGGGACCCAGCATTGGACCAGCAGGTACAGGAACAAGCACCAAGGGCATAACTTGGGCTTTGGGTATCAAAGACACATGATGTCCCTGGCAGGAGCAGGGGCTTCCTATGGAGGCATCACCTGAGCTGCAGGAATGTAGTTCCAACTCTGTGCCCCTACCGTCTTCCCAGGAACAAGCCTCCCTGATGTCCAGGACATCCTGCCAGCCAACATCCCCACTGTGAGACCATCTTTGGGCTGAGTGGAGGACCCAGAGATCCTCATCCACAGCTGTGGCCCACAGGAAAGAGGCCCTGATACTGTCTCAGCCCGGGAGCCAAGGGATCCGAGTAGGGCCAGGTCTAGGAGATGGAGATGGTAGTTACAGCAGGAAGTAGGAGAGCAGAACCAGGACAGGTGACAGGAGAGACACAGCTATACCTGGGGTGGGGAACAGTCCCTGCTGCCACTGACAGTCAGTGTCCATCCCCCGCACAGTTACCCTGCCTGTCCATCCCCTCCCATCAGCCAGTAGGAGCCCCAGTGCCCAGGACCACAGGATGGGCAAAGCCAGTGGGTCCGCCTTGGCCCCCAGCACCACAGCAGCTTTGGGCAAGCCAAATTCTCCCTCGAAGTCTCGGTCTTTGGAACCATGAAATGGCCCCAATGCCATGTTGGGCATGGTGACAGTGGTGGTAGCCAGTGTGTACTGTGCTCTGCCATAGTCCAACCTTGCCACATCTCATTCTATCCCTCCACCCCTTCATGATGACCACAAGCCCATTTCCCACATTGCCCCCAGTTTTCCCATGAGAGATAAGAGACAGGCCGAGCCATAGAGTGAAGGCCACAGGGGAACAGTGCTCTGACTGCCCACAGCCACGTCCACGGGAACTCACCCAGCACTAGCTATCATCACAGCTGGTGTCAATGTTTTCCAGCCCGTCTTATAAGGAGCTAGTGAGGCTCACATAGCATGAGTTCCCTGAACAGCTAACACTGGGCTCTGGTCCTTCCTATCTGAACACAGGGTGGCAAGATCAAGGCCTGCACCAGAAACACAGAGACCAGACCTAGCCAGGGTGAGTCGGGAAGGGCTGGGGCTCAGCCAGGCTGAGGGGCACCCAGTGATTCCGTGGTGACATCTCCAGGCAAGGCTGAGGACAAAGCAGAGCCAGGAGCTGGTGGAAGTTCAGGGTCCAGCAGGCAGGGCTCAGCGGGAGAAGCTGGTTCTGGCTGCTTTTGAAGAAGAGACCCTCTTCCTCTACCCCAGAGTCTGACTGATGAGCTTGGCCAGGATGCAGGACACTTCATTACTAGAGGGGCCAGGAAGGAGGGGAGCCCTGGGAGGAGATGAGGACACTCCCAGGGAGCACAGGAGTGGCCTGGAGGCAGACAGAGACAGGAAGAGGCACAAACGAGGCTATGGTGCCCTGGGAGAAGGGACGTGAGGAATAAAACCCCATGAGGGCACTCTCAGGCAGGGCAGTTAACAAGAGCAGCTGCCCCAGCTGGCCAGGCACACCTGGTGGGAACAGCTGGAAGCTGAGGTGGGAAGGCCTCAGAAGCAGTGCTCTGCTTGGGGGCAAGCTGGGGCAGTGCTAAGCTTGACCTGGGGAAGGAAATGTTCATGTTGGATCCGCAGGGTGCAGCTGCCTGGGAGGGGCATGGGGGCCCTATGCTCCCAGAATGTAGCATTGATGATGAGTGGGTCCATAGGAAAGGGGTGCAGTGAGGGGTCCCACACCTAGATGCTAGTCCATTGCTGTTGTCAATGCACAACTCACCCTGTGCCCTCTGAATTGGGGGCACAGAGCTCCCCCTCCCATGATCCCAATGGGTCCCCATAGTAGTCCTTCAACTTGAACTAGGAAAATGAAGATGGACCTATTTCATAGATCAGAAAACTGAGGCCAAGGTATAAGGAATAACTTGACCAAGCCCTTAGAGTGTTAGTGGAGACAGGGCAGGGCCCAGGCTAAACAGGCTGGCTTCAGCCAAATGCTTCAGTCCTCAGAGGGTGTTGAAGGACTGGCAGGGAAACTGAGGCAGAGGCATAGTCACCTCAGAGACTTTGCTCTGTGTGTGGTGTGCATGTTCCCGTGCTTGGAACCCGGTTAAGTCTCCACCCGGGAAGGGAGATCACAGGGGCCTGAGCACATTCTCCTGTTCGCACAGGGCTAGGTCAGTGACTGGACAGCAGCTGGGAGTCCAGTCCTTCTGTCCAGCTGGAGGCAGGAAAAGTGGCCCGACCCTGAGACTCCCACCCCCAGGCCAGGGCTCATCTCTTCCCCTCCACCCCTGCATCCCTGCTTTGCCAACTTTCAAGCCTCTGCTTCAGAAAAACCCAAAGGCAGCACAGCACAAGCTGACTTCTAACCATGAAGGCCGCCGGCCAGCACCCAGGTGGCCACTGGGGGGGTGGACAGCACGCAGTCTGCCCTGTGTCCATAGCCAGGCAATTTAGGCCCTGAAAGCATTTGCTTATTAAATGTCATTCCCCCATGTCCCACATGAGCTGGGGGCCCCTCTTGTGGAGCCTGGTGGGTCTTGCAGAAGTTGCTGTAAGCAGCTCCTCTGTCTCCACACCCAGCAGGACAAGACCACCTCCACTGCCCAGAGGACACCACCCGAACCCAGCTAGAGATGGGGACAGGAATCTCACTTTTACCAAAGTCAAGATCCATCAAGATTTCTAGCACATCGGACACCCCAGAGGGTCCCCAGGCCCAAGATCCCCACAGCCTCACAGGGCAGAGCAGGGAGTTGTGGGCTTATGAACCTCATTGCACAGATGGGGACACAGAGGCCTAGCCCATCACCCCGAGTGGGGTCCTGAGCCCCTGACCCCTTCCCTCCTCTGCACACCACAGCCTCCGTCACCCAGGCCCCCTTTCTCAGGGACCACCCAGCACACACCAAGACTCTGTTCTCCGTGGCAGGCCTGTACCACTGGGCGGGTGGCTGGAGTGCTCATGCGAGGGGATCCCACTGGGATGGCCCTGTCATCTGTTCTTTGGTTGCCCCAACTACCAAGACCCCACTTGGGTTGCCAGGGTGAAGGTCCCTCAGCCAGAGCCTCTCTGTGACTCTGAGCCAAGAAACCCAGGGACCTCCACGAGGGTACGGCCAGCCCCCATGGGACTAGGTGGAACTTGGGCTCTGTGAGGTGGAGGAAGATGGTGCGTCCGCACCTTGAGCACCGCCTTAGCCACCCCTAACAATGCAAAAAATGACAATGAGAGGGGAAGAAGGGGCCCCGAGTACCCTTGCCCTCTGGGGCTGAATCGACCTGCCCTGGGGTAGCCCCTTAAGGGAGAAAAGCCACAGATTCTCAGGGCAGGTGGAGAGGCTCACATGGATTACGGATACACTGTGTGCAGGACTGTGCTTGGCCTGGGGGGTGGTGAGAGGGCAAGAGTGGGAGTGGGAGCCTTTGGTGAGGAAACACAGAATCAGAGAGGCAGGAAACTTCACCCCGCTGTTGTGGATCTGCCTTCCAAAGCTCTGTGTCCATCCCTGGGCATGGCTGCAGAGGGCCATGACTAGGGGGTGTCCAGACCCGCGGTGAGGGCGACAGTCCTGCAGACCTCTCCTCTCCATGTCAGGCAGCCCCTGAGGTTCCCCAGGGGTGTGCCCCACTCACACTAGGCAGATGCCTTGGGGTGCATGGTCATCCCTGGGGACTCGCTCCCTGCCCTGTGGATACAGGTCCTTCCCCCAATAGATGATTCTATTTACTCAAAGACACCTCTGTGAACATTGGATGCCTAATTTATGAGGCTTGCCCTTCCCACCCTCTCCCTGTTTAACTGCTTGTGATCCAATAATTCACTGTGAGACGCTCTGTTCCAAAGACTAATTTCCTCGCTGACATTTGGAGTGAGACGGCATGTCCAGGCTGGCCCTTGGCAGAACAAGAACAGCAGAATGTCAAAGCAGGAGGACTTGGGGGTCACCCGCGGTGCCTACCCCTTGCTTTGCAGCTGGGGAGACTGAGGCCCAGGAGAAGGCCTGCAGACAAGCAGTGTTTCCAAGCAGCAGGGTCACAGTCACATCCCCAGTGATACAAAACATACGTGTACACACACGCCTGCGTATGCCCTTCAGCTATCACGAAGTGATGCTCGGGACCCAGGACTAGGGACCCGCCCCATGGTCACCTTGAAATGTCAAAAGATGGATTTTACTCCTTGGCACAAGGCCGGGGGCAGCCAGGCCTTGACCCCCTGGGCCACTCGGCCACAAGCTTGTACACCCTCTGTGGGGCACTGCTTTGAGCTGAGACTGCCCACCACACATTGTTACCACCAGGCTGTGGGCCAGGCCAGCTTTCCTGGGACACCTCATTCCATCTGTGGCCCTGGGAGCTGAGCCAGTTGCTCTCAACTCCAGTACCTCCAGGCCTCTGTGGTTGCCTTTGTGAAGTGGTATGACCACAAGGGAGCTGGGAGGCTTGGCTCCTGGGAGTGCCCTGTCCCCTTGTCCTGCTGGGGCCCCTGACACAGTGAATCTGCCACATTCACAGCCTCTGAGATCAGTTGCTCTTTTGAAGATTCAGGGTCTCTGGAGGTGGGGGGAGCCCTCCAGTGATAACAGGTCTTGACGCACTGCAGAGCTGCTGGTTTCACCCAGGGAGACCCCACTCCCTGGAGGCTGGAAGGAGGAGGAGGGCCAATGAGAGGAATCTCCATGGCAACGCCTTGGAGAGCTGAGAAGGCTTCCTCTCCATTCTCTCCAAATAAAGGGCTATTTCCAGGTTCCTACTCTGCACCAAGGCCTGGTCTAAGGGTGCTCAGGGCTGCTGGGGAGGGAGGTTGAGAGAGATCCATTGTCCACCTGAAAAAAAGAAAACCAGTCTACCGGAGCAAAGAAGTGAGTCTCACCTGGTCACTGCCTCTCTCTTGCTGTGCTGCCTCAGGCCAGTCCTCAGACCTCTCTGAGCCTCTAGCTCCCTTCCTGGCCTGGGTCATATGTTCCATAAACACCTATCTCTGTCTTACCTCTGGGTCGGCTTCTTTCCCTTACTCAGGGTTACCTTCAGAACTGCCTGAGAGTCTTCTGTCTCTTTATATGTGTTCCAGAGTCCTGGGAGCTAGTGCCTCATGCCCCTCCTTCCTGTGGCCATGCACTCAAAAGAAGCTTAGCGAGCACCTACTGTGTGCCCGGCACAGCACTACCTGGGATACACAGAGGCCAGGACACAAGTCCCTGCCATCAGGGCTCTCATTCTCCCCAGGAGTGGGCAGGCCTTATATCAGAGGAACTGAGCCAGCAGACAGTGGGAAGAGCTGGCCCTCACAGTGGACAGGTATAGGGGGTCAAGGTGAGGTGGTGGGAAGCCCTCATCAGGAGTGACATTGGAGCAGGGACTGGGGAAGAATAGCATGACCTGGGCCCTGGCAAGGGTGTGCAGGCACCCAGAGAGGCCGAGAGCTGGAGTGGATGCATGGGGCCAGGCTGGAGGACATTGGCCTCATCCCTCTGTGACTCTGGGCTCCAGTGTGACACAGGCCTGGGGCCATGTGAGGCAGGACCACCAGGCTACACCCACAGTGGTTCTGGTCAAGCACCTGGGTGAGGAGCTGCATCGAAGGCTGTGGGGTGTATGGACACAGGAAGGGGGTGGAGGAAGAACTCTGAGCTACGGACCTCCAGCTTCAAGGACCAGTGGGTCTACAGGCATGGAGCAGCTGTGGGTCGGGCAGGGCTGCAGAGTGGAGGTGCATCCCGCAGACGCAGAGGAGCCTGGGAGCTGCAGAGAGGTACAACTCCCCGGTTCACACCAACACACCTCACTACTGGGGCACAAACTGAGGATCAGACACCAGGAGTCGGGAGGAGGCTTATGCCTCCCAGGACCCCTATGGAGGGTCTTCCCCAGGACCTGTGCCCACAGGTCAGGCAATGATGGCAGGCATGGGACCTCCTCACGTGGGCACAATTGGATGGACATGGCTGTCATAAACAGTGACCATTCCCCAGGTCCAGCCCATGCCAGGTCCTCGGGAGAGGGGCCACTGTTCCCTATTTCATGAAGGGGCCACCCCAGAGCCCCTCCCCCAAGCCTCTGGGCAAACTATATCACACGTGGCCACATTTCACAGGCGTTCTGGGAACTTGTGAGAACCACTTCCCCCTAAGGACTGAGAGGGACAAGTCTCCTGCCTGTTCTTCAAGGAACACACAAATCTCCTCTGAGAAGGCCCCCACCCTGCGGAGTTTAAGACGGCAGATTGGGGCTCAGTGTGAGGAAAGGCATGGAGCCACAAAGGCCCCTCCAGGGAAGCAGAAGACTCGGGGGGCACAGGGGTGTGGATTCAGCCTCAGGGGTCTCTGGCAGACAGCACAGTCCTGTCAGGGCCCAGGAGAGGCAATCTGAGCGTCAGCAAGGTTTTAACCAGGGGAGCCAGAGCACAGCTCAGACCTCTGGAGGGGGTCCGAGGATCCCAGAACCCCAGGTGCACTCCTGTCAGCTCTCAGATGCCATGATCCCAGGCACAGAGCCGTCACAGGTTCCTGGGTCTTGAGAGTGACCTGTGTCTCCAACTCAGAGGACTTGGCCGTGGCCATCCCTTAAAGAAACATACATGAGCACCATGGGTATTCCTGGGCTAGAGATACAGGATCACATCCTCAGGCGTCACGGAGCAACTTCCTCAGCCCAGTGCAGTCTCAGTGGCCAGGCCTGAGCCTAACTGCACAGCTTTCCTTCCTCTAGACCCTGTGGCTTTAGCTGCTTGCCATGAAACTCCCCTGCCCAGGGTTAGGAGCCATCTCATGGGGGAAGCTGATTTTCCTGCCCAAGGTCACGCAGCTAGGATGCAGTGGTGCTGGAGTCCTTTCCGGGCTCTCAGGTCCCAGAGCCAGGCGGGAGTACCAGAATCAGGCCACTGTGCAGACGTTCAGAGTAGAAAATGTGGGAAGGGATGGGGTGGAGACGGGCCAGGGGACCCCTTAACATCGCAGAGCATCGGGCTGGGGGCACTACACAGTGCAGACTCCAACTTCCTTCTACAGGAGGACCTGGCTCAAGGAGGGTTGCAACGAGTGCAAAGACCCCGGGAGCCAGGAATAGTGCCCCACCTGGGGGTGCCACTGGAGAGGCAGCCCAGGCTTCGTGCAGCCCTCTCCCCACAAAGCCGTCTGCGGTGGGGAGCGCTCTCTCATCACTGGGTCCTCTGACATAAGCAGCAACGTGTTCTCTGCAGACTTGCTTCTGTCCCCACAGGTCCTAATGTCCCAGTAGCTAAGCCATGTGATCACACCTAGTGCCACCTACCCCAGCTGTGAAGTGGGGGTGAAACATCTTCCCTCACCAAGAGACCTGGGGATTGAAGGAAACTCCAGGGGGTAGACCCTGTACGCAGAGGCCCGCAGCTTCCCCCTTTTCCCTCCCATCTGGCCACCTCCCAGACCCCCAAAGAGCCAAATACCAACCAATGTGGTCCTCAGAGCCCAGAGCCTCAGGGGCATTGAGCCCCTTGGTCTCTGGAGCCTAAACCTCCCCTTCCAGGACAGAAGGGCCCAGAGGCTGGATCCTACATACTGCCACAAATTAGCCCTCGGGACCACACCTTGAGGCAGGAATGTCACTACCCCGTACTACAGATGGGGTGCTGAGGCTCAGAGAGAATGGGTGACCTATACCCATCTCGGGTGCAGTTGTACCCACAGCCTGGGCCCCACTGTCAGATATGAATGCCACTGTGTTCCCAATCACTGAATCCAAATGACCCCACTGGCCCCAAGTTAGAGCCTATCTAAACTTCTTTGCATGAGTTGGTTGCCTCTGCCGAGGTCTCTGGCCAGAAGGCCCTGATGGGCGGGCCACCCAAGAGGAGTGAAAGTGAGGCGTCCCAGGCCCCCGTCTCAGTCCCCACACTCTCTTCTTTTGGTGCTTCCTGCCTGCCGTGCTCCCTCTGACTGTCCCCATTGTCTGGAACACCCAGCTTTCACTACACCCCCTTCAGATCTCAGCTCAGCTGAAGTCCGAGCCTGTGGACACCCCACTGACGGTCTCACTGCCCCACAGTGTCCCCCCTTGCTATCCCTGTCCAGGGTGCCACTCCACATGAATTCGTGTGATTCTGGCATCTGTCTCTCTGTCACAATGGCTGAGCCTGTGTTCACTCTTACTGAGCCTCTCTGTGCCAGGGTGAGGGCACAGGGCTGAGTGTGTGCAGCCCAGGACTTCACAGGTTAGGGGAGCAGCCCTGCTGGGGAATGGGTGACGAGAGCAGCAGTGGTGGAGGACAGTGCGGGAAGGGTTTAAGGAGTGAGTTTCTCCCAGGTTAGAAATGGGTAGGAGGGGTGAGGAGGCTCTGGAGAGATGAGGCAGGAAGGAAATGGGAGCAGGTGCAGAGTGGGACCTTGCAGGTGACCTCCTGGGGGTGGCATGTCCACACTGAGGATGGTGCACATGGTCACCCGTTTTACCCAGGTTGCCCCTGGCAGACCCCACCTTCTCCACCTCAGATGCAGTCTGTCCCTCTCATGTCAGCCAGGGCTGCCCACAAGTCTACAACAGGGACAATGGTCTCTTGGACCTACCCCAACAAATGGCCTGGCCTGGAACCCAGCCTGGAGGAAGCCACAGGAAGGGGGAAGAGCCCAGATGGGTCGCCCACATGTTTCTATGGAGCATTTACCCTGTGGTCTCATTTTCAAAGAATTCTGGTGCTGCTCCCTGGAGACCTGCGAAGACCCAGCGACATTTGGGGCCAGGAGAGTAATGGGGGAGAGAGCACTGAGACACAATCAGGGTCTCATTAACATTTTGATTGCAGCGGCTCCCCTGACGCCTCGGCCTGGACGCGTGCACGTTCAGTCTGGGAGCGAAGATTGAGCCAGGGAGGGCAGCAAATAGAAGGAACAAAACAGGCTTATTTTAATAATGCTAAAAATAACTGTGTCAATATTCCCCTCTGTTTGGGGAGCCACAGCTCATTTTCAATACACCTTCTCAGCTTTCTTCCCTGCACCTGGTGGTCAGAGCCCTGGCATGGACTTAGGGTCCCTCCTTCCAGGCTACACATAGGATCTGGGGGAGAGCTTCCCTAGCGGGGTCTTGGGACCATCATTTGTGTGGTGGGGATGGCCCCTGCTCTGTGTACCTCTAAGAGGATCCCAGACACTGGCAGCCTGGCAGCCTGGGAGGGCGAGCCTCTCATTTCACAGATGGGCACACTGAGGCCTGCACACAAGGAGGGTCTGCTCAAGGTTCAGAGAAGCGGTGTGTCAACATCCGAGGGAAGTTGAGGTCATGTCCCTCATCAGGGAAGGGGCTACCCACAGAGGCCAGAGACAGCACTGACCTTCCCAGCAGCCCACAGAGGGCTGGACAGGGTCAGGTGACCCTGTGTTGTGTTAAAAAGGAGGAAGTCAAGGCCCAGAGGGTGCTCCAGCCCGGCCTGAAGTCAGCTGGACTCAGCCCCAGCCCTTGGACTTCCACCAGAGAGCTTTTTGGACGGGCAGTGCAGTGGAATCAACAGTCCTGGCCAGCAGGACGTGCTGGAGTAAAGGCAGACCTGGGCAGGTCCCCACCCTTCCCCACACCCTCTTTCAGCACCAAGACCATAAATGTCCTCCGAAAGTCCCAGCTGGATCCTATTTCCTCACGGGGTGTGGCTCTGCCCTCTCTGAACCCAGCTGGCCAGGGCTTCCCAGGACGCTGCTGGTCTCCCTTGTGAAACCGACCCCACTGCCAGCCCTCCCCAGGCAGTTCCTCCAGCATCCTCGACAAATGGCCAGACACCAGCATTTCCTGGACACTTGCTGCTGCCCTGTGTAAGCCCCTCACCACCAATAAGACATCTGAGTGTGACTGCTCAGACCAAGTGAGTGTTCACCTGGCCCTTGGGCTGGTGACGAGAAACACTGGCTTCTGAGAGCGCTGGAAGGAAGCCCACAATCCTCCCGTGATGGCAGCCCTTCCCCTGGGCTTCCCACCCTCTGAACCACTGGTTCCTCCCACCATGTCCCTGTTTTCACCCTCTGCTTCTCTCTCTGCACCATCTCCCTTCTACCTTATGTCTTCCCCTTCCTCTTCTTGCAAGCTTTCTATTTCATCTTCAGGACCCAGCTAAATGCCACCTTCTCTGTAAGGCCTTCCAGGATAGCCCCCAGCAGAGCTGGCTTCTCTCCCCTGTGAGGCTGTCGCACTGCTGCCTGTGCTGTAATGAGCAGTCAGGGGCTCTGCCAATGGCCGGTGATGAAACTCACCTCAGCCACTCAATGTCTACATTACCAGAGGAAATTATTCAACCTCTCCATGCCTCAGTTTCCTCAACTGTAAAATGTGACTTAATAGTATCTACTTCATAGACCTGTTCGAGGGAGCTAATGGCTGGAGAAGGCTGCAGGGGTCCTCAAACTTATTAAACAGGGGGCCAGTTCACTGTCGCTCAGACTGTTGGAGGACCAGACTACAGTTTTAAAAAAAGCTATGAACAAAACGGGAGCAAATACAATCACACCGCCTCGTGTGGCCCGCGGGCCGTAGTTTGAGGACCCCTGGAGAGCATCCAGAAGATGTTATGTGCCCCCAAAATGTTAATTACTATTGCTGTCAGCAACATTGTTATTACCCCCACTCTCACCATCATTATCATCACCATCTTCATTGTCATCACTGCCACATGACCGTCATCACCACCACTGTCACTATCATCACCACCACCACCATCACCACACCAGTGTTGTCATCACTGCCATCATCATTGCCAGCACTATCTCCACGCCTTTGTCGTCACCAGCAGCAGCACCAGCATCATTTTCCCTGCTGGAAAATGGACATTCAAGCTCCTTGCAGGTGGAGGACAGGTACACATTGTCTCTAGAGACATATGGCCTGGCACACAGTAGATGCTCATAAATCTGGTTGGATGATGAGGTGGACAGGCAGGTGGGCAAGTGAATGAACACATAACTGACGGGGCAGGTTGGCGCGCGCATGAATGGACGATGGACAGATGGGTGTGGGTAAGGAGGGCGGGGACAGATGACTGAGTCAGTGACTGAGTGAGTGAGCCACTGCGGGGGGAGCAGATGGGTAGCTGAGTCGGGCCGCCCACACCCACACTGCAGATGCTGAGCCGCTTAGTAATGGCAGACACCAGAGTCCCCGCGGAGCCACGATATTAAAATCCCTGAAGGCTGCACTGTCAATTTCCGGGGGAGACTATCTCTGGAGCCATCGGCATCAGGAGTGCGTCTCCCCCTTCCCAGGCCCTCAGCCACGCTGGGAAAATGATGCTTCCCTCCATAAACCTCCACAGAGGGACAGACCAGGGCCTGCTGAGGCTGTGGCTTCCAGCTCACAGGGCTAAGCATCCCCTTCCCACCTCAGTTCCTGGGAGCTGAGTCTAGAGATGTCAGCGCCCTACCTGTAGGCGTGGGCTCCCCTCCCCAACACCCAGGCCTCTGAGCAGCCGGCTGACCTTGACCTTGAGGCAGCCTCCTTGCCAGCCTCTGTGTGCCTTGTCTCACCTCTCAAGGCCCCACTACTGTGGGTACGCAGAGTTCCCACCCTCTGCTGACTCCTTCCTGGTCACTTTCCCAAGCCCCAGGGCCACCATACTCTCCCGCTTGGTGGCAGCGAGACCCCTTCACACCTTCAAAAGTTAGTAAGTGCCCAGAAAGCGTGGTCTATGCAGCTTCTTACATTCATTAGTGTCAACAGTATTAGAAATGAAATGTGACACACTTAAAATATCAGTTCATTAAAAAGCCATCACACATCAATGCACATAACATGTTTTCATGAAAAATTACTGTATTTTCTAAAAAAAAAAAAAGAGAGAGAGAGAAGTGTGGCGGGTGTTAACCACACAGCTCTCCGGAGCGTTTGGCTGAACAGAGGTCGCTGGGTCCCACGTCCGCTCCTGGGCTCAGCTGACTATTGTGTATAGCTCTGGTCAAAGTCAACCAAGAAAATTCCCAGGTCTTTGGAGGGTCCCTGCAAAGGTTGCCACTCTGAGAACCACTGCGTAGGCAAAGCTGATCTGGTGCATTCCTTGCCAACAGCCCCTCTGAGAAAGTCGACTCCAGCCCTGATCCTGCAAGGAAGTGGTGCAGAGCGGGGACCAGACGCTGGGTTCAGACTTCCTCTCACCTTCCTAAGACCCCGATCTCAGCTGAGTCCCAGTTGCTTGTCCATAACATGGGAATAGGCTGATTTCTTAGGGTTTGTGATGACTCAATCACATAATGCGCACTCCTCACTCAGAAAAAGTCTGAGGACGCACCAGTAGCCACCCAGCACACCACCACTCAGCCCAGGCACGGCCTGCCTTTCTGGCCCCCACCCACCCACCTCCTCCATGCAGGCCTCCTGGACTGACTGCACTTCCTTCCTCCTCCAGCACTGGCTGAGCAAGACCTTCTGGTCCCTGAGACGTGCTCCAGGGTCACACACCTCCTGGAGCCCGGCCACCCCCTCGCCCTACCATGCCTGCCAAGCTTGCCTCCTTCCCTTAGGGCCCATGAGGTTAAGGACAGTGCTGTGACATTCAGCACTTGTAGTAGACATAGTGGTCAAACGCTCCCCTCTGGCCCTAGGCAGACTTGGGCCACATGACCTTGTTTGCACCTCGGAGTTAGCCTGTCATGGGGACAACAGTGTCTCCCTGATGGGAGACAAGTCCCTGTCCTTGGCACATGGTCTGATGGGGAGTGCCATGGAACCAGTAACCAGAGAGAGGTGGAGGGTGACTGCCCCAGGTTAGAGCCAACCCCAGAGAGGTGGGGTGGCAAGGGGTGAAGTCCTTGAGGGCGAGAGCCCCCAGGGAGGAAAGGGAGCTGGCGGCCCCCAGGAGGAGGCAGATGGTCCTAAGGCTTCTCCAAGGGAAGAGGTGCAGCTGGGGCAGGGCTGCCTCTGAGGCGTGAGATGGGTTGTCAGCGTAGCAGGAGGAAAGTACCTGTCCAGCCCCAGCCCCTGCAGCCCCCATTCTGCAGCAGGGGTGCACAGCGTGTATCTGGGTGGGGGGAAAGGCACCAGGGCAGTGGCAACCATCAGCACTGAGCAGGTGTGTGCACCGCCCACCCGCTCCACCTGGAGGGGGTGCAGCCCCCAGGCCTGGCCTTCTGGCTAGAACAAGCTATGGTCCTCCAGGAGCCCCAGTTCCTGGGGCCCCCATGAGGCTGCACAGGCACCCCCACTCCCCCACTCTGAGAGGACTGCCAGCTCTTGAAGGAAGAGCAGGAGCATCACCCATGTGCTGATGAGACCTGGCTAAGGACAGGGCCCAGGACCAATCTGCGTGGAGGCCTGGGCCTGCCGGGTGAGGGCAGCAAGCGCAGCGGTGCAGTGGGCAGACGGCGGCTCTCGGGACACAGGACGGGAGGGGCTGGGGAGGCTGTGCAGGCAGACCCTACACGTGTGTCCTGTGCACTTGTGCACACACCCATGCATGTTTATGGGTGTCAGTATGTGTCCGAGTGTCCCGTTACACACGCATCTGTGCACATCTTCATAAGTCAGGGTGTGTGTCCACCTGGTACTATATGACTATGTCTGTGTCCGTCACTGTGTGTGTATCCGTGGGTGTGTCTATGCGTGTCTGTGTGTCTGTGTGTCTGTGTGTCTATGCGTGTCTGGTTGTCTGTGTGTCTATGCGTGTCACGTGCCTTGTGTGAAGGAAGAGCCCGTAGAGGAAGGGCAGTGTTGGAGAGAGCAATCTAGAACCCGGAGGGCTTGGGGACAGTCTCATCTCCTCAGGTCCTGTCCCCAGGAGCTGGACCTGAGACTTGCCAGCTCCTTTCCTCCAAGCTCACAGCAGGATCACTGTGGTCTTAATCTCAGGCTCACACTATTCTCGCTCTCTCTCTCTCTCTCTCTCTCTTTCTTTCTTTCACACAAAACACAAGTTCAGGACTTGCTTTGCTGCAGACCTGACCCAGCCTCCAGTTCCAGCCTCCCTTCCAGGTCTCTGCCTTCTTCCCCTTCAGCCTTCTGGCCACTCCCGCTGGGACATCTTTCTAGAACAACCTTCCAGATGTTCTTTTGCAAGAAAACCCACACTCCCCTCAAAACCAAAGCAAAAGTTTTCTTGTGCAGCTCCCCAGGGAGACCCATTTCTTCCTTCATCATGTCCTTTCATCCTTCATTTAACACACAATTGTTGAGCGTCTCCTTGGTACCAGGCTCTACTCCAGAGCTCAGCAGGACAGCCCCAGGCTGACCTTGTCTAGAGGCCCCTCGGCTGCCGGGGAGATGCCCTGCCTCCCCCCACTGCATCACCGCAGGCGACATCTTGTTGTGGTCCCCACCGTGGCTGTGAGGCTAAAAGGGTCCTGTCCTCAGGTAGTCTTGCAGCCAGGCTTGGCACATAGTAGGTGCTCAACAAAGCCAGGCAGGGTGGGAGGGGGAGCACAGCAGCTGCGCTCACTGCAGCCACTGACTCAGCATGGCACCGTGTGTGGTGTGGGGCTGTGGGTGGCGGGCAATGGCCGGGACATCCTCATGCCAAGCAGGAGCCTTGCTCTGTCCTCGCCGCCCGCACAGTTCCTGTTGCTGCTTCTGAAAATGTCAACTTCTTATCTCGCCAGAATTTTTCCTGACTGGGAGAATTCAATAAAGCAGCTGAGTAACACTTAAAATAATAATGAAGCGCTGTGTCTCTGCAACTCGGGCTGGCTCTGCAGAGCAGGGCTGCCTTTCCACGGTGATCAATCTTCATTCTCACACCAGCTCAGACAGCTCTGCTGGGCTGGGCTGGTCCCATGGCCCTGGGGAGTTGGCAGGCCACCCGGAGGCCACAGCTCCACATGCCAGTCTGGCTCTTACGAGAGGGGTCCTCCAGGCCCAGCTCCCACAGCGGCCCTGTGACCACCACCCATTCTACTCCCTCCTACTGTGCTGCCCCCCCCTCCCTTCTGGGAACTCCTGTGTGCTTGTCAAAGCCCAGCTCAGGGTTTACCCAGCCCTTCCCATACCCAGCCTTTGGACCACTGGACAGAGAATCTTTACCCCAAGGTCCATGTGAGTAGCATAAATAGCCAGGGGATGGAGTTGCTAATTCTCCCAATTTACAGAAGGGAAAACCAAGGCCCAGAGTAAACCCCAGACTTGTCGGCTGCTTGAATGAGGCTGGGGGAGCTGAGGGGCTTTCCTGGGACTCCAGGGCTACCCCAGGTAGGCTATAAGCACGGACCTGGGATTTCTGCTAAGGCCACCTCACAGGTGGGACCCTGCAATGAGGGACCACTGGCCAACAAACATGGGAAGATAAGGACCTCGAGCAGAGGGACATGCCCCTGGCAGAGGTCACTCTGTACGGGCACAGACAGGCAGGAGAGGTCCCTAGCCTCATGGTCCCACCCAGCCCCTTTGTGCACTTGGTTAAGTTCCACAAGCAGAAGGCCCCTCATTGTGCTAATCTGCAAAATGGGGGCAAAATGGGGACCCCCCAACAGGTAAGCTCGTCAGCATGAGCTGCAGCTCACCTGGCCTCAGACCCCGCACCTGGCTGGAATCTCTTCTAATTTTTCAACAATCTCCTCCCAGAGAGCCCTTAGGAAGCCTGCACATTGAATCTCCCTCTCCACAAACCGCAACAGTGCTGGGCTGTAGGATCACAGATCCTCTCTCTGGGGACAAGGCAAGTGTGGGTCAGGGAGAGTCCATTGGGGGTGGGGGACAAGGCCTGGGCAAGGGCCAGAAACCTCGTTCCTCCCTGCTCCACCTGGGGGAATTCTCATCTGGAAAACGGAAAATGAGATCTGGTCAGACTCCTTCCAAGGTCGCTTTGACGTCCAAACGGGATAACAGGTGCCTAAAAGTCCTTCCAAGAGGACGGCGTGTGCATAAGGAATCACATTGCCTGGGGTGTGATGAATAAACATTTAAAGTAAAATAACACCTGCCCATAGGCATCTATTAGAAACAATCTTGCACATCAACTGATATGTCGTCCAGGCTGCCAGGGCCAGCCAGAAAGTCCCACGGACATGGATCAGCCCACAGCTATAAGTCCCTACTCTCTGGCCTGTGACATAAATGTTTACAACGTGACACCTACGTTAGACAGGGAGTCAGAGAGAGTCTGTGACTGTCCCCAGCCTCCAGCTTCCCTCCCCAGAACCCTAGACTTTGGGCCCAGGCTCCACAGTCACCCACCACCCTCTGGCCAGCCCCTCCCGTCTAGGAGCCCTGTCTGCCTGTAGCTGGCTGATTTCTGCATGGCCCGAGAGTAGCTCTGTCCTCCCCATGCCTGGACCTGGTGGGAGGCACCATCCCTATTGCAGGCAGGCCCCTCCCCTCACCTCCTTACCCGGTTCTACCCAGGGCTCAGTCTCTCCTTCCTGCCGTGCTCTCGGGGCCCTCAGGGGCCGTCAAGACAGTGAGGGGCAAACCTCAGCCACCAGCAGATCCCGAATGACCCCTCTGGACACCTGGGGGACATTTCTAGTTCCTCCTGAAGCCAGATGCAGTCCTCAGTTCTTGCAGGGAAAGGAGTCGTCTGTGGACCAAAAAGAGCTCATGCTCTAAGGGGAGCCCTGCAGGACAGCAGAGCCAGAGGGCCAAGTCCTCAGTCCAGACATAGGATTCACACCTCTGCCTGGGCTCACCACCCCAGGAGCTCGGGAGGGCCTGAGGAGGGAGGTGAGGAGATGGCAGGGAAGTGGGCCTGGGGGTCCCAGGGATGATGAACCCTGGGGGGAACGGAAGGGCGTGGAGAGGGCACCCCCAAGGACAGCAGTAGGGCTGGCAGGGCCCGTGGGTATGCCAGTGCTCACATGCGTGTGCCAGTGCTCACCCAGCTGTTGCCCTGGGGGCCTCTTACTGCAGCCCAGTGGTGACACAGAGAAAGGGGCAGAGTCAAAGGACATCTCGGGTTGGCACTTGTTATCCCAGCCATTCCATCAAAAACAACCAACCATCAACAACAACAACAAAAACATATGACTTGGAAAAAATGATGCTTGGGTGTCATTTGAAGCCATTGCAGGTTGACTCTGCATATACTAAGTGAAATAACAGCAGTTGAGTGCATGGCAGTCACGGACATCAGTGACCACTGCCTAATTGGGTCATAATTTTAACAAATGTGTCATTTTGGAGACAGTGACTGCAGAGGATGACAAGCTCAGCTGCAGAACTGGCCTCACCCTCCCCTCATTCCCCGGGCCCTTGCTCTGATTCCTCAGCTTTCAGCTTCATTTTACTCATAAGACTCCTCGGATGCTGCAGCCTCGGAGCCCCCAGCCCACCCTTCTGGGCACATCCTGGGATAGCAAATAAGGGCTGAGGCTGGAGGTGGGAGAGGAGGCCTGAGACCACAGAGCCACACATGGAGGCTGGGGACAGTGGAGGGAGGCCACTGGTGTCAGAGCCATCAGGGCTGAGCTGACAGCTCATTCACACTCTGCCTCATGTGGCCCCAGATCATGTAAACTGGATGGCAGCCCCGTGGTCACTGAGTGCCATCAGCCTGAACATGGACAGGAAAGCTGAGGGACTGCCCCTATAATACGGCAGGGGTGGGAGGCCAGCGATGAGGACCAGCTCCTCGTCCTTCAGCCCCCTGCCCTCCTGGTGCCAGGCCAGCTGGGAGGTGCTCCCTGGACACACGAGCAGCTTCGAGCCAAAAGAGACCAAGGTGGCTCTCTGCTCCCAGCGTACAATATCCTTATTGTCATCACAATTGAGGTTGAGTTCTGTGCCTTAGAGAGTGTGTACTCAAGAAACCTCTGTGCAGCTAAGGACATCGAGCAGAACCTACGCCTAGCCCAGCCTGGGGCATTCCATCTCCTCGGCCTATGTGGGCCCTGGGGACCGGCCTCTTAAACTCTCCTCATGGCATTTTGAGCAGTCATGACTGAGCTGCTGACCTGAGGCCCAGGACAGTCCACCTCACCCCTGTCCAGGGTCCTGTAGCTGCCACTCTGCCAAGGCACCCAGCTGACTCTGCCTCCCTGCCCTGACAGCCAGCAGGTGTGACCAAAAGGACACTGGACGCCCCCAGCTGGTTCTAACCCTGCGCAAGGTGGCCAGTAGGACAGACCTTTCTAACTCCTGAGATGCATGTGGGCTAGGCCTTAGGCAGGAGCTTTGGAGTCAGAAACCCCTGCTTGCATTCTGACCCCACCAGTTGCAAGGTGGAGTCCCTCTGAACTTCAGCCTGCCCCTCTGTGGAATGGGCCAAGGGGATGCTGGCCCATGAGGATGTGGTGGGGGGTGCAGGGCTTGGTGCTCCACAACCCACCCCTCCCACCCCCACCAAGGGGATTTTGGAGACAGTGCTCTGAAAACGCACCTTGCGCAGACTGTGTGGGTAGCTGGTCGGCTCCTTCTCCAACACAGCCTGGCCCTGTTCCACAGGCAGGATCTGTCTGGGAGGGGGTGTTCAGGAGAATGACTGTCACAAGAACCCCTCATCCGAGTCAAGCTGAGGACAGGCAGGAAACCACAGCCCTGCCCATGCCGCCTGGGTCTGACACAGAGTTACACTGATGCCTCAGCAGGGTCACCAGCCTCCACCCAAAAATGATTCCCTAGAGCAGTGGTTCTCAACCTTCCTAAGGCCGCAACCCTTTAATAGAGTTCCTGTGGGTTGTGACCCATAGGTTGAGAACTGCTGCCCTAGAGGATGAAAGTTTGGGGATGAGGATAGGTCACCAGTAGTGGGGTGCATTTGAGAAGGGCCCATCTGTAAACAATGCAGCTGGTCATGCATTTGCTGAGGTCCATTGGATCATTTGCTGAGAAGGGGTTCCCAGGGAGGCCTCTGAGGTCTGCTGGGTCCAGCAGTGCTGAGCACGTACTGTGTGCCCTAGGGAGGCAGAGCCATGTAGCCCCCAAAGGCTAGTGTGGCCAACGCTAGTGTATAAGCCTGGGATAGCAGGCACACAGAGAGGAGGCTGGGAAAGGCCGCCGGGGCCAGGGGCACTTAGCCTGAACCTCCAGGAAGGGCAGGGACCAAGTGCTCAGGTAGGAGGTAGAAGGAAGCTCCTGACAGGGCACAGAGTGAGGGCCTGAGGGGTGGGCACATGAGCAACCCCCTCGGCCGGCTGAGTATCTGCTTGACCCACATGAAAGGTCAGTTTCACGCCAGTGCCCAGCTCCAGCCCAGCCCTCTCCTCCCCACAACCCTTAGCAGCCTCTGAGTCTCCTGACCAAGGCTTGGGGGCCCGAGAGCCCCAGCACCCGTGAGATGAGAAAATCCACCATTCTGGGATGCCCAGGGGTGATCCGTCCTGGTGGCGGAGGGAGCTGGTGGCTGACAGCACCTGGCAAGCCTGCCTGGGAGATGCCAAGAAGCCCCCAGGCGCAGACAGAGCGTGTTCGAAGGTGAGGTTTAATAAGAGGGCTGGGAAGAATAAATTCAGTTACACAGTTTTATTTCACAGCCTCTCCTGAGCTGAATAGCAATTGCCGAGCAGGGCTCCTGTTATAAATAGGAGGGATTCCAGGCTGGGAGGCCTGGGTACAGCCCTGCCACCCTCACAATGCAGGTGGGAAATGCTAACATTCTTTCCTTTGTCACACTTTGTCACTTGGCTTTGTCACTTGCGGGGGTGCTGCAGAATGGGGCAGCACCATGCCCACTGGCATCCGGGGCTGTCCTGGGGCCCTCCATGAGGCCCCTCCCTGCAGAACAGCAGGCAGCCCCCCCTTCCTCAAACAGCAGGAATTCCTAGGATGTGCCAGGCAAGGGGTGGGGGGAAGAAGGAGGAGGGAGGGGAGGTGCAGGGAGAGGGAGGGAGGGGAAGCCTGCCCTGCCTTCACCAAGTTCTTTGTCAAGGCAGCAGCAGGCCTGGGTGTCATGTGGACGGAGCTGGGTAGAGGGGGCATCTGCTCTTTCCAGGGTACTAGGAAAAGCTTCTGCAGGCACCAGACCTGAAGGCTCCGGGAGATGAGGCAGGACAGCTGCTCAGGTGGGATGAGCACCTGCCACACAGGGAGGGTCTTACTATAGAGCCAGAGGCAGGTGGGGTGGGGTCGGAAAGGGTCCCACAAGTGCTGGGTGGAGGCAGGGACAGGACAGGCTGAGTAGCCCCTGGGTACCACCCCCCCACACAGCCTTCAACTGCTCCTGCACCCACAGACCTCCAAGTTCTCTCAGTTTTAACCTCAACCAGCCCAAGACCCACTTTTTGCCCTAGTGGACTCAGACCACCCCCCATCTGCTGCAGATCATTTGAAATAACTGCCAACGGGGGAGCTGGGACAAGGACATGTTTCAGAAACAGCCTGAAGTAATAAGATCAGAACAAGGCTTGGAAGTGACTTCTCTCTCTGGGGAGGAGGGTGTCAGCACAGCAGGCTGGGAGACTTGGAGGCCTACGCAGGCAGAGGCCAGGCAGGGGCACGGGTGGAAGTCACTTTTTTAGGGTGGGGCTCTCGTTGGCACTTTGTTGTCTAAGCCCTAAATCAGGATGCAGGAGGACAGCCCCTCCCCCCTGCGCCCAGAGGGCCAGCACCGGTGAGGGGGACCAGGTGGGCACCGGGTGGAGTTTCCTCTGCCTCACCACCCAGCCTCCTCCATCAGCCTCCCACATGGGTCTCACCCATACCACATGGCTCAGCATCGGCACGTCCAGCACCAGACCTGCTCTTCCTCTGAGGAGCTGTTGGTTCCCCGGTAAGGCTGCCCTTCCCTAAGCCCTGTCCTCCACCCCAGCCCAGCCCAGCCTGCAGCAACAGACCTGCCTCCGGAACCCCAGGACCTGCAGCCTCAGCGACCTGACTGAGGGAAGGAGGCTCACCACGGGGTGAGTGTCCCCAGCTGTGACTGCTCCTCAACGCCAAGAAAGGGAATTCAGGGTGGCAGGAGGGAGTTCAAGATTGTGTGTGTCTCTGAGCTCAGGTGAGAATTGCCTCAATCCCCCAGAGCCTGGGCAGCCTGATCGAAGAGGCTAAGTGGCCTGCTGGAGGAGGCTGGGCAGCCTGATATAGGAGGCTAAGTGGCCTGATGGGGGAGGCTGGGTGGCCTGCTGGAGGAGGTTGGGCAACCTGATGTAGGAGGCTAAGTGGCCTGATGGGGGAGGCTGGGCAGCCTGATGTAGGAGGCTAAGTGGCCTGATGCGGGGAGGCTGGGTGGCCTGCTGGAGGAGGTTGGGCAGCCTGATGTAGGAGGCTAAGTGGCCTGATGGGGGAGGCTGGGAAGC
>CAUYPK010041135.1:0-31150 GCA_963574355.1 Loris lydekkerianus
AGCCTTGTAATCAAGTAAATTCATGCTGACACCTGAGAGAAAGGGAGTTCTCAGCTGGGCAGTGCTGTGGCTCAGTGGGTGGGGTGCTGGCCCCAGATACTGAGGGTGATGAGTTCAAACCCAGCCCCGGCCAAACTGCAAGAAAAAAATATCCGGGTGTTTTGATGGGCACCTGTAGTCCCAGCTACTTGGGAGGCTGAGGCAAGAGAATCTCTTCAGCCTGAGGTTGCTGTGAGATGGCACTCTACCAAGGGTGACATAGTGAGACTCTGTCTCAAAAAAGAAAGAAAAATCCCTTTGAAGGGACCTTTGAGGAAATTCACAATGAAATCTAAATGATTTGGTAAAGATCTCATAGTTATACCTTGGGTAGTGGCTTTGCTCAGAAGTTAACCCTCATGGGTGACACAGATCCAGAACGGGCTACACTGACCCACACCCCTTTCGGCTCCTTTCTCCCGCTCCTGCTCTTCTAGCCTCCTCACCCCAGCCAGCCATCACTCCACCATCAGCTCCCCCTCCCTCTGCTCCCAACCTTCTCTTTTTATCCCCAAGCTTCCACGTTGCACCTGTGGCCATTGACTCCTGGAGTTGGCTCTGTTATCACATCCCTGTCTAGGGCTGTTATCAATAGGTAACATAGGGTACAGAGTCCGCTCCAGGCAGGGTCCCTCTAATGCAGATGGGGAGGCTAACCATGACCTTGGCATCCCCACACTACAGGCCTCCACACCTTTCCCCACCCTGGATGGCAATAGCCCAGGAGCTGATGTAGCATTTACTGTGGCCCTCAGTTCCCTTTGGCAACAGGAAATTTCTAGGGAGAGGTAGCGGTCTGCCGCAGGGCTGGGTGTGGGTGAGAGGAGTAGCAGAACGGAAGTGGTTTAGGGTCAGAGTGGCGTGGCAGGCAGAGGCTGTCCACAGAACACAGCAGCAAGCAGCCTGGTGTCCAGACACACTGCATATGGATCACAGCTTTATCCCCTCAATCCCACAACATATGATTACTGCCCAATTTCACAGATGAGGAATTGGAGCCCCAGAGAGGTGGAGGGACTTGACTTTGCTCTCAAACCATCTGGCTTGGGAGACTGTGCTCTTTGCCCCGTGCTTTCTGATTTGAACAATAGCGAAAAGGGGCAGAGCAGTCAGTTACAGAGAACTTGTTGGAGAGAGAAAAGAATGTGCATTTGAGAGCCACGGTCTGTGAGGGGAATCTCAGAGCTAAAGTGGGCCTCAGTGAGGGGTCAGTGAGAGGCACAGGGGGCCTTCAGGAGTGAGGCCATGATGGCCCAGGGGCCAGTACTGCCCACCCAGCCGTGCAGGGCCCTGGCTCTGAGGCCCATAGCTGGGCCCTAGCATGCCTCCACTTGCTCTGCAGGTTATCACTTTGCCTTGCAAGTTTCCCTCTATAGAATCCCAGCCTGTCAGAGGTGCTGAGACCCTGGGCAGACAACTCTGACATCTGAGCCAGGTGTTCATGGCAGTCGCTCCCCTCAGGTAGCCAGAGGTACCAAGGTTGATTCTCATCTCAGACCACAGGCTGCCCAAAACTTGTCCCTAGGATCCTGACCCAGGAAGACCCAGTCTCCTCATCTGCTTTGCTGGACACTGCCTGCACTGTGGCCTGGAGTAAGGGCTTTGTCCCTGCTCTGGGCCTGCCAGGGTGACTGCCTCTCCCTGGGCTTCTTCTTCTCAAGGATCTGTGAGAACAAGCAAGATGTTTTCATATTCGTGAAAGTTCTTTAAAAGCACAGACACCCCAGGGTATGAGCTGGGCCCCTCTCCCCTTGCCCACTGTGCCCAGCAGTCAGGGGCAACAGGGGTGGGGAACAGGAAGCAAGAAAGAGTGAGGGAGGCCTGTCCCCAGGCTCCATTGTCATGGCCTCCCCTCCCCTGGCCTGGGTGTGCCCCTGTATTAGCCCTCAGGGTGACCTTCTTCCATTCTGCTCAAGGCTTTCTGAGGAATCCCAGGGTATCCCTCTGTTTCCTTCCTCTTCAGCTACCGCAGCAATAAGACTGTACTGCTGTCATTGCCACACCCTGTGCAGAAAGCAAGGTAAGGAGGGGGCTCACCAGTCTCTGTCCTGTGCAATCTTTATCCCATGACATTCCAAAAGACAAGACTTCTGTCCTTATTTTGTGGCAAAAGGAACTGAAGCTTAGAGTTTGTTTTGCCCAGGCCACATGGCTGGGAGTGGAGCCCAGGCTCATCCCAGAAGAGTCCTCCTACATCTGAGAGCATCCTGTAAGTCCCCATTCCAGTGGGGACCCTCACAGGCACCAGGCAGACCCCAGAGGGAACCGGCCAATGGGAGTCTGATGGACACGGACATCAAGAGTCTGAGGGCTCAGGGTGAAATTAACTGGACAAGCACCACATCTTTGACAACATGAACCTTAGGGAGAGGGATGGCTATTTTGTATTAAATAGAAAAAAGTAATCATAAGGAGAAACGGGCCCATCTCTGGGCCCTTTCCTCCTGGTGGATAGGGCAGTGTACTAGAGATTCCCAGGACTCAGGCGTTCTCTCCCCCATGGCAGCTCTCAAAGCTCCTGATGGAAACAAGACAGGAGCAGAAAGACTGATGTCCCAAGGCAGGACAACCAGGAAAGCCAGGAAGACCAGGCACAGCCTTGCACACAGCTCTGCTTGCCTGGATCCCTGGAGAGAGAATCCGTCCACTTCCTGTGGCTGCTGTAATGGATCAGGGTTAGGACAGCATACCTCTATTCTCTTACAGTTCTGCAGGTCAAAAGTCCAAAATCAGTTTTGTTGGGCTGTGATCCAGGGGTTGGCTCAGCTGCATTCCTTCCCAGGCCCCAGGGGGAGCCTCTACTGGCCTTTCCCACTGTGCTTCCAGCTTCTGGGGCTGCAGCCCTCCAGCTCCTGGCTCCTGGCCCCTCAGCCCCTTCCTCCATTCTCAGGGCCCCAGTCCCAGGGTTTGGGCCACCTGGATAACCCATAACAATCTCCCACTTTTTGGCTGGTGAGGGAACATTCACAGGCTCTGGGGATCAGGAACTGTTATCTTTAGGAACCACAGACGCGCTCACACAGACACAATGTCAATGTGGTCACACACACACACACACACACGCATCTCTCACCTGCACACACCCACGTTCCACACGGTGTCATGGAACCACACACTCATGTCCACACAGGCACTTTTCAGTCCAGACCTCTGTCTGACAGCCTGTTCAGTCAGGTTTGGGAAACTGCAGAACTTGTCCTTGTCCCAGCATCTCTCAGGTGACTGTGATATAACACTGTGCTCGTCCCTCTGTTATTCCCTCTAACTGAAAGCCCTTCCTCACCCCTGTCTCAGGTTCCAACCTCTCTCAAGGCCTTAGCTAAAGGCCTTATTCTGAGCCAACCACCTCCTCCATGTAGCCCACCTTGCTCTGCAGTTATCAGATCACAGCCATTGCTTGATACCACACCCCATGTTCTGGGGAGTGTTGATGGAGTAAAGGAGTAGCAGGAAATCAAAGGTCACTAAGCAGACTTCTTAAAGGGCAACAGTGTGTATATGCCACAGTACCCACGTTTGGAAGTTTGGTGACAGTCAGAAGGATATGGCTCTAGCTCAGCCAAGTCAGAGTGACCTCTCTGATGCCTGCCACTGCCTAGAGTGCTAGACCCAGGGAAGAAACTCCATGGAAGGGCCACAGCCCTCCTGCCTCAGGTAAGTGCTGGTTCCCAGCAAGGTCACCTAGAAGCCAGCTGGTCTCAGTCCCTTGGGGCCTCTACCTCACTTGCTCAACCCCTGGGGCTTCACAACTCTGTCCGCATCCTTCCCTCACCCTCATCCCACGTTCAAGATGCCAAGGATTGACCGGGGGAGATGGCTCACACCTATAATCCTAGCACTTGGGAGGCCGAGGCAGGTGGATTGCCTGAGTTCACAGGTTCAAGACCAGCCTGAGCCAGAGCAAGACTCCATCTCTAAAAATAGCTAGACACTGTGGGGGGTGCCTGTAATGTCAGCTACTTGGGAGGCTGAGGCAAGAGGATCACTTGAGCCCAAGAGTTAGAGGTTGCTGTGAACTATGATGTATGACACCACAGCAATCTACCCAGGGTGACAGAGTGAGACTCCATCTTAAAAAAAAAAAAAAAAAAAATGCTAAGGACCCCACAGACGGCATTTGTGGGTTCTGTCCCTGGAACAGGGTTCCCAGGCTTAGCCCCACTAAAAAGGGGCCTGGGGTGGGGTGGGGGTCCAGGAATACAGTCTGGGCCAGCCTGCTGAGGCCAGCTCTGCTCCAGGGCCCCAGGAAGCAGAGGGAAAGGAGAGGGCACAGGCCCTTGTAGATTCCTCTCCTTGAAAGTTTGACCTGATCTAGCCTGGCTGAGAAAGAACAAAGTGGAAGGGAGGGATGGAGCAGGAAGGCCTGCGCCAGTGCCTGCATCAGCATCCACGGAGCCCACTTCATCTGGGAACGCCGATATGCCTTGCCCCAGGTCTTGGGAGGAGAGACCTCCACACGCCTTACCCCTGGATCCGGACAACTTATTGACCTGGGGCCCCTGAGGGGACCTGCATGTCTCAGCACCCACCCACCATGGGCACCCGGATACCAGAGTCAGGGAGGGGGCGACAGGACAGGGCCAGGACACTGGGGCAGCCCCCTGACGACCCTTGCCTGTAGCTCGGGTCCTGGAGCTGCTGCTGTGGCCCGCGAGCTGCTGCTGGCTGCCCTGGAGGACCTCAGCCAGGAGCAGCTGAAGCGCTTCCGCCACAAGCTGCGGGACGCCCCGGCTAACCAACGCAGCATTCCGTGGGGGCGATTGGAGCATGCGGACGCCGTGGACCTCGCTGAGCATCTGACCCACTTCTACGGGCCGGAGCCCGCTCTGGACGTGGCCCGAAAGACCCTGAAGCGGGCAGACGTGCGCGATGTGGCAGCGAGACTCAAGGAGCAGAGACAGCAGCGTGAGCTCCGGGTGGGAGGTCGCCGCGTCCCCGTCCCCGCCCCCACCCCCGTCCTGTCCGGATAGTCCAGCCCCTCTCCCTTCCCGCCTCCCTGGAAAATCCCCGGCACAGCCCGGGTTTCGGCCTCTTTATCCCAAATTCTCGAGCCCCACGGCTCGGACCCTGGGAGCTCCTGATCCAGACCTTGGACTGAGCCCCGCACTCAGTGGGGCCTCACTGCCGGTTTTCTTTCCAGGGCTCGGCCGCAGCTCCTCAGCGCTGCTCTCAGTGTCTGGTAGGTCTCTCTTGACCGGAGGTGCAGGCCCGCAGAAGCCCTGAGCCGTGAGCCCTGGGCTGCAGCTCCAGTGTCTCCGACACCACCTGGGGTTCCCAACACAACAACTAGTCCAGGGAGGATGAGGTGCAGGGAGGCTGTCGAGGGAGGAGGCTGTGGTGCAGTAGAAGAAACTGAGGCCTGAGCTGGGCGGGGAGGTCATCGGTTTCCTGAGGTCGCCTGAGGCAGCCCGCGACCTCAGGGTACCCCATCCTTCCCCCCAGAGTACAAGAAGCGATACCGAGAGCACGTGCTGCGGGAGCACGCCAAGGTGAAGGAGAGGAACGCCCGTTCGGTGAAGATCAGCAAGCGCTTCACCAAGCTGCTCATCGCACGGGAGAGCGCCGCCGCGGAAGAGGTGCTGGGGCTGGCGGAGGCGGCGGAGCGAGAGCGTGCCCGGCGCTCGGACACACACACCTTCAATCGGCTGTTCCGCCGCGACCGGGAAGGCCAGCGACCGCTGACCGTGGTGCTGCAGGGCCCAGCGGGCATTGGCAAGACCATGGCGGCCAAGAAAATCCTGTACGACTGGGCGGCAGGCAAGCTCTACCAGGGCCAGGTGGACTTCGCCTTCTTCCTGCCGTGCGGCGAGCTGCTGGAACGGCCCGGCGTGCGCAGCCTGGCCGACCTGATCCTGGATCAATGCCCGGACCGCGGTGCGCCCGTGCAGCAGATTCTGGGGCAGCCACAGCGGCTCCTCTTCATCCTGGACGGCGCGGACGAGCTTCCACTTTTGGACCCCCCCGAGGCCAGGCCTTGCACAGACCCCTTCGAGGCTACGAGTGGCGAGCGGGTGCTGGGAGGGCTGCTGAACAAGGCGCTGCTGCCCTCGGCCCGCCTCCTGGTGACCAGGCGTGCCGCCGCCCCGGGGAGGCTGCAGGGCTGCCTGTGCTCGCCCCAGTGCGCCGAGGTTTGCGGTTTCTCCAACAAGGACAAGAAGAAGTACTTCTACAAGTTCTTCCAGGACGAGTGGAGGGCCGAACGCGCCTACCGCTTCGTGAAAGAGAACGAGACCTTGTTCGCGCTGTGCTTCGTGCCCTTCGTGTGCTGGATCGTATGCACCGTGCTGCGCCAGCAGCTGGAGCTCTGTCAGGACCTGTCGCGCACCTCTAAGACCACCACGTCAGTGTACCTGCTTTACATTGCCAGCGAGCTGAGCTCCGCTCTCACTGTCAACGGGCCCCAGGTGCGGGAACAGCTGCGCAAGCTGTGCCGCCTGGCCCGCGAGGGCGTCCTAGGGCGTCGGGCTCAGTTCGCCGAGAAGGACCTGGAGCGACTCCAGCTTCGCGGCTCCAAAGTCCAGAGACTGTTTCTTATCGAGAAAGAGCTGCCGGGCGTGCTGGAGACCGAGGTCACGTACCAGTTCATGGACCAGAGCTTCCAAGAGTTCTTCGCTGCACTGTCCTACCTGCTGGAGGAGGAGGGGTCTCCCTGGGCAGCGGCTGACGGCCTTGGGATGCTACTGCGTGGGGACGCGCAGCTGCGCGGCCACCTCGTGCTCACCAGGCGCTTCCTCTTCGGACTCCTGAGCGCGGAGCGGATGCGTGACATTGAGCGCCACTTTGGCTGTGCGGTCTCAGAGCGAGTGAAGCTGGAAGCCCTGAAGTGGATGCAGGGTCAGGGCTGCCCCCTGGAGGCACTAGAAGAGACCCAAGGGCTCGAGGATGTGGAAGAGCCAGAGGAGGAGGAGGGAGAGGAGCTCAGCTATCCGCTGGAGCTGCTGTACTGTCTGTACGAGACCCAGGAGGACACCTTCGTGCGCCAGGCCCTGTGCGGCTTCCGGGAGCTGGTGCTGGAGCGCGTGCGCTTCAGCCGCATGGACATCGCTGTTCTGAGCTACTGCATGAGGTGTTGTCCCACTGGACAGGCACTTCGGCTGGTCAGCTGCAGCCTGGCCGCTATACAGGAGAAGAAAAAGAAGAGCCTGGTAAAGCGGCTGCAGGGCAGCTTGGTCAGCAGCAGGTGAGTCTCCAGAGCAGAGTTGCCTCTTGCAGGCCCTCCTGTGTGTGAGGCATGCATGCCTTTGCATGCCTGTGCACCTCAGTGTCCGTCTGGGCGACGGCAGTGTGTCCAGACCTGATGCCTGCTCCTTCAGACAGGAGGGAGAACTTCTGGATTGCTTTGTCCACCTCTTTGCAAGGCAGCTGCCCACCACACATCTTCTTCTGGCAGGTGGGGGTCCTCACTGCACCCACCCCCAGTCATACACAACCTAGGCAAACCTCCCAGCATGGGCATGCACTTGGACCAACTCTCCCACTCCCCATTACCTTTCTTCTAGTAAGTACTGGAATAGACCACACTCTCTGTGCCCTGGGCCTTTGAACTTGAGGCTCCCTTTACCCAGAACATTCTCAGATTGCTGCCTGTTCTCAAAACCTGCCCTGGCTCACCCAGCTGGCGTAGGACCCCACTGGGCCCAGAAGTGCCTTGTTGACCACCCTGCCATGAGATCTGCCCAGGCTTATCCACTAGACTCTCAGCTCCTCAGGGCAAGGCTTCTGAGAGTTTCTTTGGACTTAGCTCCAACTCAGTGCCTGCCCAAGTGTGTGGCATCTGTTGAGAGAATGAGTGTTAGGATATCGACAGGGGCTGGGCCTGGGGTCCTGAAGACCCACACAGGGAATGTGGATGACATGCTCACTCTAGGTGCTCACAAGCCACAGATAAGCAGTTTCACTCTGGGTTTGGTGGGAGTAGGACAAAAGGTGGGGGAGGTCCTGGCTGAGCTTGCAGGTCAGTGCTGAGACCCCAGTACCATGGATGGGAAGGAGCCCTTTCTGGGAGGGCCAGGTGGGCTTTACCTTTCTTTCTCACCCAGCAGTTCTCGAACTACCACGAAACAACTCCCAGCCTCCCCACTTTGTCCACTCTTCGAGGCCATGACTGACCAACAGTGTGGTCTGAGCAGCCTCACGTGAGTGCCCATGCCCCAGGGGCCAAAGAGTGGGATGTTCTGGGAGACAGAGGGTGGCCTGGTGGGAGTGGCTGAGAGCTTGTGGCCTCCAGGTCTGGTGCTGGGATTGGCAGCATAGATTGGATGCTAGTGGGGAAAGGCTTGGTCCTGGCCCAAGTGGAAAGCAAAGTGCAGCTAAGCATTCAGAAGGAGGAATAAAAAATGTATTTTCCATCCAAAGGAAAGTGAATGTGCTTTCCATCCAAAGGCTGTGAAGTGCTGCTGGAAACTGCTGGGTAACCTTCTGCATTCTCAGACACAGGGGAGGGGGGGGGTGGATAAGGGAAGGATCAGGCCCAGTCTTCAGCTCAGGCAACTGCAGATCCTGGCCTGCTCTGTGTGCCCTTGGGCTAGTCAGTCTGTCTACACTTGTGAAATGGAGACAGTATATGCTATGTAGGAGGACTGATGTGAGACTTAATAAGGTCACTCATGTGTAATACTTAAACAGTAACAACTTTCCAGTTACTCTCAGCATCAAGTGAGCAGAAGGTAAGAAAAAGTATAGGTGCCAGCAGTGATGGGCATGATGAAATAGGCTGCCGTGTGTCAATAGCGACATGGCAAATTAGCTTATGGGTAAGGGAGGATGTGGCACTCTGGAGATAAACATGGGGGCTACAAAGGTGATCACATGTGGCCCAGCAATTCTACTGGTAAAGTAAATGTTTAGGCCAGGCGTGGCTCATGCCTATCCCAGAACTCTGGGAGGCCAAGGCGGGTAGACTGCTTGAGCTCACAAGTTTGAGACAAGCTTGAGCCAGAAACCTTGTCTCTAAAAGTAGCCAGGCATTGTGGCAGGCCAATGGAGTCCCAGCCACTGGAGAGGCTGAGGCAAGAGAATCACTTGTTCCCAAGAGTTTGAGGTTGCTATGAGCTGTGACACCATAGCACTCTATCAAGGGTGACAAAGTGAGACTCTGTCTCAACAAAAAAAATAAAATAAAATAAAAATAGCTGAGTGTTGTGCCAGGTGCCCGTAGTTCAGCTATTTGGGAGGCTGAAGCAAGAGGATAGCTTGAACTCAAGAGTTTGAGGTTGCTGTGAGCTGTGACACAACAGCACTCTACCAAGGGTGACAAAGTGAGACTGTCTCAAAATAAATAAATAAATGTGTAAAGATGTTCAGCATACCACTATTTATAATGGCAAAAATAGAGACAGCACCACTACCCAACCATTAGAGACTGGCTGACTAAACTACGGCCCACCTCTACTTGATGGACAATTATGTGGTACTCAAACATGTTGAAAGCAAGATCTGTTTTAGCTCATCAAAAAGTCCATAAGGTAAAAGTGGGGCACAGAGCAGCATGTGGACACAGTGGACACAGCTCCCCAGGGACACATGGTGACAAGGGCTGGAAGGTTCTGGGGGTCCAAGGAGGACCACAAACACCCAGGACTTGGGGTGGAGAGTGGCTGAGTGGCCTGCAGATGTGTGCTTCTTAACCACAGGCTGTCCCACTGCAAACTTTCGGATGCAGTCTGCAGAGACCTCTCTGAGGCCGTAAAGGCTGCCCCTGCCCTGACGGAGCTGGGCCTCCTCCACAGCCGGCTCAGTGAGGCTGGCCTGCGTTTACTGAGCGAGGGCCTTGCCTGGCCCCAGTGCCAGGTCCAGATACTTAGGTGAGGCCTGGCCCATGAGGGACTGAGGGATGGCCCCTCATCCAGCAGCTCCTGATGTCAGCCCTCTCCCCAGGCTGCAGGTGCCTGGCCTCCAGGGAGCCTTCCAGTACCTGGTAGGCATGCTTCGGCAGAGCCCCGCCCTGACCACACTGGACCTCAGTGGCTGTCAGCTGCCTGACTCCATGGTGACCTACCTGTGTGCAGTCCTGCAGCACCCAGGATGCAACCTGCAGACCCTCAGGTGGAGGCAGGGGCAGGAAGGGTACTGGGGACACAGCCTGTCAACCTGGGGTGGGGGTGGATGCCTGGGGGTTTCCCCTGGACCCTGAAGAGGAGCCCCTCCCAGGGACCTCCCAAGTGACTCAGCTCAAACAGACCTGGGAACTCAGTCCTGAGAGAGCCCCCTCTGAGCCCTGGCCACAGCCCTGGGCCTTGACCACTCTGCCTGACCAAATATCCATCTATTGTCTGGTGCCAGTGGCCATGGACTGCTCCAGTGATTCTGATGCCCTTTTAAATGCTCAAAAGGCCCCTAGCCATTGCCTCCCCGCCCCAGCCTCTGAAAAACCTAAGTGACTATTCTCTGTCCCTGTTCTTGGGTCAATAGCCCTTCCCTGCCCCTACCTCCTCCTACTACTGCAGCACTGCCCCCAGTCCTGACTTCTTCCCCACTGACCATCCTGTCCTGTGGCTGCAGCCTGACCTCCATGGAGCTGAATGAAGGGTGCATACAGGAGCTTCGGGCTGTGAAGACAGCAAAGCCAGATCTGGTCATCACACACCCAGCATTGGACAGCCACTCTGCACCTCCCACAAGATTCAGCAGTGCCCTCTGAGGCCCTGAAAGCCAAAGGAAGGTGGAGAACTCTGTAGTCAGAGCCCCCTGCAGAGGAGACCTCCCCAATCCAAGGGCTACAGGATGTTGGTCAGTCTCTGGGCAACTCTTTTGAGCCAAGAGACCCTGGATAGGCCAGTGGGCAGGCCAGACAGACACAGCCCAGTCTAGACCTGAGAACTATCCTTCCTCCACATGCTGGGAGACTCCTCCAATCTCACTCCCCCTCCACCTACTTTCCTTCCTGGGACCCTCTAGTCATGCCTATCACGATGCCCCCCAGTAACAATAGCACTGGTTTGAGCTCCAACTAACTGATCACCTACTATGTGCAGAGTGACCCCTTTCTGACTGGGCCCCATCTGCAATGTGGACCCCACTAGTCTCTGCAACTCTGCCCTCACAGACCCCACAGGTTGCTGTGTCTACCTGTAAATTTGGGTCTTGGCATTAGGAGTGAGACTGTCACTGAGGCTGTGTGGGTGAGCCCAGAGGTATCTACTCTCTGTGTGAGGCCTTTCGGAAGAGAGTTCTGAGGAGAGTGGGATAGAACAGGAGAGCCTGGCTCCAGGTGAAAGCCAAGGTGGTGGGCAGCTTCTCTGCACCAATAATAAACTCTCCTTTGGACTCATTTCCATTGGTTTCTGTTACATTTGGCCAGGTACACTAGCAGGTGCTTACAGCCTTTCCACCAATGCACCTGTACAAGGCAGGGTTGAGGTTTCCCCAGTTCACCAATAAAGAAGCTGAGGCTCAAGTGCCAGCCTGACTGCAGAAAGCTCTGGGGCATGGTGTGGCTTTGATGGACAGGGCCAGCACTGATCAGCCCTGAACCCTGGAGCCTTCCCTGCTCAGCACTGCTAAGCTCATCAACTCCCCAGATCCTAGTCCAGGTAGGAGGAACCCTGGAGTCAGCCCCTCAACTTCCCTCTAATCCTCTTTCCAAATCCATTCCTTCATTCCACAAAACAGACAAAACTCCTGGTCCTTGGGCAACACCTGTGGCTCAAAGGAGTAGGGCACCGGCCCCATATGCCAGAGGTGGCGGGTTCAAACCCAGCCCTAGCCAAAAACTTCAAAAAAACAAACAACAAAAAGAAACTCCTGGTCCTCCAGAGCTAACAGTCTAGGCAGAAAGATAATAAACATGTAAGACAATACAATAAATACATATGTGATACACAAAGATGTAACACCATAAATACACATGTGACACATGAGACAATTAAGAGGTTAAGGACCGAAAATGAGGGGTTATTCCAAGACATAAATGAAAGGAAGCAGAGTCCAGGTTCTGTGTGGGCAACGTGGCCTTTATTCACTGGGGTGCCCATGAGCTGTGTTGGAAAAAGAAGTCAGCATGTGGGCTAAGGCGGGGTGGGAATATAAAAGTTGGTGGGAGGGGTAGGGATTGGCACACTCATTCCTTCCTGGGCAGGACGTTCTTTCCTGGGCTGACGGAAAGAACAGGCTGGGTGGGTCCCTACATTCAGCCCTATCAATAATACCATAAAAATGTCTGTGTAGGTAAGAGCCAAACAGTACCATGGAGGGCTACAGAGTGGAGGGAGAGTCTCCTGCTGCATGTGAGGGGACTGGGCACGTGCAAATAAGAGAAGCGAAGGAGCTCCGAGATACAAGGGTCCTGAGGCAGCACAACAGCAGGAAGGGAGCATGCTCAGAACTCTCTGAGAGCAGGAGGAAGCTGGGAGCTGCAGGGGAGTGGTGCAGGGGTGGGAGATGGGGTCTGGAACCCAGCAGAGGTGGGGCAGAGTTTGTGGTTAGGGTTAGGGGTCTGAGCAGTGCTGGTACATGGGGCATGGGCCCAGGAGGAGGCAGGACTTGTCTGTGGGTGGGCGTGTGTTATGGGACAAGGGGGCAGAGGTAAGCCAGGGCAGCAAGGAGCTCATCTTTGATGGAGGAGCCAGGGGAGAGCAGGTTTGGGGGCACAAGGAACACTGAATCCCAGTTTCTCCAGCTGGGTCAGAGTGAGAGCACAGGCCAGGGAACTGAGACACAGGGAGTGCAGACCCAGAGCTGAGCAGGCGGGGATGGGAAGACTGAGTTGGAAGCAAGGAGAGCTAAAGGGTGCTCTCCAGGAGAAGTGGCTGGGATGCCTTGAAGGGGAGAGGGAGGAATCAGAGAGGGGAACAGCTCGAGGCCTCGCAGGCCTCTCTCAACTCCACCATTGGAGGCAGCTTTGGGTCAAAAGTCACGCTTCTCGGGTCCCGGCATGTCTGGTACTGGCAGAGAACACCAAGCACACAGCCTCAGCCGTCGGGGGCATGACGGGAGTCAGGGCTGAAACAGGGGCGGTGCCTCCGCCTCCGGCCTGAGCAACGTCCAGCCCACTTGCCCCGCCCCTGGGAGGCCCTCAGGGGCGGGGCCACGGAGCCTTTCTGGTGACGCTGTGACACAGAACCAGGCCGCTGCTCTCTCCTCGGCCCCTGCCGATCTAGACCTCTGGGTGGAGCTGAAGAACGCAGGTGCCCAAGCGGTATGTCTAGTGGACAGGGGTGCGGTGAGTCCCAGAGACCGCCCACCTGCCCTCCCCAGTCCGGGCCAGATCAGCCGCGTCCTGCTCTCGGCCTGGAGGAGGAGAAGGGCCTAAGGCCTGCTTACTGGACGCTGGCCACATCTGCCAGCAGACCAAATCCTGCCCTGGGAGGTGCAGGGAACTGCGTCTCTCTCGGAGTCCTGCCAAGGGTTAGGATTGGGGTTTCCAGGTGGGGGTTGGGGTCTGCTCTGAGGACTCAGCTGGGTCCCTAGAGATCACTTCCAGGGGATTGAGCCCTTCTGGGAGTTTAAAGTGACTCATAGATGGGGGTTCTAGAGAATCAGGCTGCCTGCCATCTGGTGGGGGGTGTTCTGGAGGCTGCAGAAGCCTGAAGAGGGAGGCCCAGGCCTTCACAAGAGCCCCAACCCTTTCTCCTTTAGCTCAGGGGCCATTCCATGGAGGATGCCAATGAGGACCCCACCGTATTCACTGCCCATTCTCTGCCCAGTGACCCCCGGCTCCTGGCCACTGTAACCAACACATACCTGGGCACACGAGTATATCATGATACACTGCATGTGAGCGGTGTGTACAATGGGGCAGGAGGGGACACACACCGAGCAGTTTTACCCAGCCCCCTCAATGTCCAGCTGGAGGTCCCTGCAGGGATGGGAGAACGGCTGACAGAGACCTTTGCCCTGGACACCAGCACAGGTAGGGCCACCTGACCCCCCAAGCCATTGTTCCAGGTGAGTGGGGAACCATACTAGCAAAGCCCACCTGGCACCTCCAAACCTTACACAGGAGTCTCACAAAAGGCTGCTGGGCAAGGTTCCTCCTCCCTTCTATCTGGGGCTGCCCTGTGCAGCTGCAGCCTCTCAGATGGAGGGACTGAGGCTCAGAGGAGGATCCACGTTGTGTGGAGAGGTGGCCAGAAGTCAGGGGCACTTGATGCCAACCAGGGGCCTGCAGCTTTGGGAGGCCGGCAGCCTTCCATGCATGAACTTGCTTTCCTCTACCCTTCCCAGGCTCCTTTTTGCACACCCTAGAGGGCCCCAGCTTCCAAGCCTCCCAGTGCATCTATGCCCACCGCACTCTGCCCCATGTCCTGGCCTTCAGTGTGTCCATCACCCGCCTGTCCGAAAGGAGTGAGCCTATCACGGTGCTTCTGCAGTCGCCCTTCTCCCCAAAAAGCCCAGACCTGGACTTGCATCTGGGTCCTGACTTCCAAGGAGCCCGGTGAGGAGGGAGCTGGAGTCCCGGCTGGGAGCCCACATGGGGAGCCCATCCCTGAAGCAAGGCCACACTCTTACAGGTACCTGTATGGCCATACACTCACCCCTGAGCAGCCTGGGGGGCCGAAGCAGGAGGTACACATGCTGTGGACACCAGTACCCCCAGCTCTGACCCTTGAGGAAGGTGGGAAAGATGGGACCTGGGACTTCCTGACAGTGGTGGGCCGCAGCCAGGCTGAGGCACAGGCCTGCCTCACCGAGGCGCTGCAGCTGCAGGCCAGGGGTGCCCTGTACAGGGCCCACACAGAGGCCTGGACCCAGCTCTGGGCAGGCTGTGGCCTGGATGTGGAGGGGCCCCTGCCCCTGCGCCAGGCCCTACGTGGCTCCCTCTACTACCTGCTCAGTGCCCTGCCCCAGCCTGGGGCCCCAGGATATATCTGCCACGGCCTCAGCCCTGGTGGCCTCTCCAATGGAAGCCGTGAAGAATGCTACTGGGGCCACGTCTTCTGGGACCAGGTGAGCATCATACATCCAGTGCTAGTCACACGGCAGGTGGCACGTGGACATGGAGAACCACTGCCTCTGCCCTCCCTGGAATTGGGGGTGCGCTTGGGGATGGATAGGGGTTGTGGCAGAAGGGAAGGCTTCCTAGAGGAGGGGACATCTCAGCAGAAGGATGTGTAGGAGGTTAGTAGAGGGTGAGGGGACCGACCAGAGATGTAAAGGCCTTGAGCTGAAGGGGTTCTAGGCACCTGGTGGGCAGGAAGGCCAGGTCTCCAGGGCATTGTAGAGACCACAGTGTGGCACTTGGATTTACATGAGTATCAAGGAAGCTGTGGAGGCATTAATCAGAAGTGTGACACTTTCTGGAAATACTTGTGGGACTGCCCAGTGGAGCCAGGGGAGGAGATGGAGGAGAAGCTAGGGGAGGAGGCTGAGGAGGAGACAGTAGAAGCTGAGGGCATGGGATAGATGGACGTGGTGGCCAGTGGGCATGGGGATGTCAAGAGTGACTGCTCAAGACTGCTCCCTCATCATCTGCTGTCTGAGGCTGAGGCTCAGTTAATCACTCAAAGTTGGGCTCCTACCTTCACTGTCCATGCCCAGAAACTGGCCTGAGCTCCTGCCAGGGAGGTATCAGATAGCTGGAGCTGGACATCTGGGTGAACAGCGGAGGAAGAACCTGGAAGGATGCAGAGGGCCTGCCTGAGGGAGGACAAGGGTCTCAGCCAGGGGTGCTGGGTTGGACATGGTTGGAGGAGGGGAGTGGGGTCAGCACTCACTCTGCTTCAGAATGAGGGGCTGTGCTCACAGGACCTCTGGATGTTCCCACTCATCCTGATACTCCACCCTGAGGCCGCCAGGGCCATCCTGGAGTATCGAGTCCGGACGCTCAGTGGGGCCCTGGAGAATGCTCAGTACCTGGGCTATGAGGTAAGGGACCTGGGCACCTGTCTACCAGGGATCTGTCTGGGAGAAGGACACATCCTGGGTGCTCCAGGCCCTGGGTGCTGCTTGTGGGGCCTCAGCAGACCATCCCATTGACATGTATCATCCCACACCTGAAAAAGGAGGTGGGGATAGCAGCAGGGTTCTTCAGCCCCACCCCCGAGATCTCTCACTGCTCTGGCCCAAGGTGGGGACAGACATCCAGGGCAGCAAACCCATGAGGGCGCCATGCTTCCACTCCTCTGGCCCTTTAGGGTGAAGGCTGAAGGCATGGTGAAGTTGGTGGGCTACCCCTGCCCCCCAGAGCAGGGGCAAGTCTACTCCATCCTTCCCCCCACCCAGGGAGCCAAGTTTGCCTGGGAGAGTGCAGGCTCAGGCCTCGAGGTCTGCCCTGAGGACATTTATGGGGTCCAGGAGATCCACATCAATGGGGCAGTGGTGCTGGCCTTTGAACTGTACTACCATGCGACCCAGGTGAGGCATGCCCCTCCCCTCCCTGAAGTCCTTGGCTAGCCTTCGGAAGCTGGCTGAGGATGAATAGCTCATAGCCAGGCCGTACTTTCTGGTTGCCCAGAAGGTAGGCACCGGGTGGTATGACTCTGTTCCAGGACCTGCGGCTCTTCCGAGAGGCTGGTGGCTGGGATGTGGTCAGTGCTGTAGCCGAGTTTTGGTGTAGCCGTGTGGAATGGAACCCCAAAGAGGAGAAATACCACCTGAGGGGTGCGCATCTGGTGGGGAGTGCTCCCAGACCCAGCAGGCAATCTTGGGCACCTGGCTGTGCCACCCCATACTGACCACTGGCATTAGAGGGCAGGTCCTTGAGACTCTGCACTAAGAAGAGTCTTGGACTTGTGTGCCCAGGAGTAATGCCTCCAGATGAGTACCACACAGAGGTCAACAACTCCGTGTACACCAATGTCCTGGCCCAGAACAGGTCAGTCCTGAGACCCACCCCCAGGCTGGGGCCCCATCCTGCTTTTCCCACCAGGAGCCAGCTTCAAGGGCTAGGGCTGCAGTGTCCCCTCCCTCCACCTCTAGCCTGCATTTTGCTGCTGATCTGGCTCAGGACCTAGGGCTGCCCGTCCCCAACCAGTGGCTGGAGGTGGCAGACAAGATCAAGGTGCCCTTTGACTGGGAGCAGAACTTCCACCCTGAGTTTGATGGGTACAAGCCTGGTGAGTAGACTCTGAGCTCCCTGGAAGATTCCTCTCCCTTCCTCTAGATCCTCTATCCACCCAGGTGCCCCAACCCCATCAGCAGTACCTTCCACAGGAGAGCAAGTGAAGCAGGCAGATGTTGTGCTCCTGGGGTACCCAGTTCCCTTCCCTCTGAGTCCCGATGTGCGCAGGAAAAACTTGGAAGTTTACGAGGCTGTGACATCCCCCCAGGGCCCTGCTATGACCTGGGTGAGCAGCTGGGAAAGGGATGCCTGTCCCTTGGGCTGCAGTCTTCCCTCCCCATGCAGTGGGCCTCACCTCAGGATGTCCTCCAACCTCTACCTCTAGAGCATGTTTGCGGTGGGCTGGATGGAGCTGAAGGACCCAGTGCGGGCTCGGGCCCTTCTGGACAGGAGTTTCACCAACATGGCAGAGCCCTTCAAGGTTAGCCTGGCCCCCACTTGGCCCCTGTGGTGGGAGTGGGGCCAGATTCAGAGAAAGGAGGGAATGTCCTGATATCCTGGTCTCCATCCACCACCATCCCTGACCCTACAGGTGTGGACAGAGAATGCCGATGGGTCAGGCGCCGTGAACTTCCTGACAGGCATGGGAGGCTTCCTGCAGGCCGTACTCTTTGGGTGCACAGGGTTCAGGTAATCACAGCAGCTGGCAGAGGGTGGCCTCCTCCCCCACCTTCCCCTCACACAGCTCTCTTCCCGCAGGCTCACCAAAGCGGGTGTGACTTTTGACCCTATGTGCCTGGCAGGGGTCTCCAGAGTGTGTGTCTCTGGCGTCTCCTATCAGGGGAACAAGCTCAACTTCTCCTTCTCTGAGGACTGTGTGACAGTAGAAGTTACGGCCCAGGAGGGACCCTGGGCCCCACCACTGGAGGCCGAGCTTTGGCCATCACAGGCTCTGCTTCCCCTGCTGCCAGGTAGGGACCATCCCCAGACACCCCTCCCTCAGCCCCCCAGAGCCTGGGGATATATGACCTCAGGGTGTCCCACTGTGTATGCCCTACCCTCAGGCCACCCCCTTCTTGCAGGAAACAAAGTCTCCTTTCCCTGTTCTGCTGGCCGGATACGAAAATCAGCTCCATAGCTGCCTGGAAGTTCCAGCTGCAAGAGTTTCCTGCAGTGGGTTTGGGGATGTGAGACACCTGCTGCAGAACTCAAACTACCCCTCAGGTTCACCCTTGGTTCCTCCAGCCCTGAGGAATGCTTCACCCTCAGCCCTGCCCACTGAACAACCAGGGCTGCTGGGTCCAGAATTGTCTCTCCTCAGGGCCTCCCTCTATAGAGCCACTCTTTCCACTCTCACCCCTCTTTGACACCTTCTGACCTGCAACCCCAACCCACCTGCTGCCAGGGTCACAGGAAAGTCCAGGTTGCTTGGCCTAAAGTTGAAGGCCATCTACTTCCAGCCTGAGCCCTACTGCAGCACCCCCAGGGGAAGGTGCCATGGGTCTACCTTGTGGGCCAACTGGTGCCCACCACCTCTCAATGCTCCATCACATGGCCTCCCCAGAATGCCTTCCTGAGTCCTTAATTAGCCCACACTTCACCTCTGGCCTCTTGTACCCCACTCTTCTGGGAGCCACATTCCCAGAAGCAGCCAGCAGCTTGACTAAGAAAGCAGAGAGGCAGGTGCAGACCTCCATGGGGATGGCAGTGTGAAGGACCTGGAGGAAGCGGCCTTGGTCACCTGCAGAATGACCCAGGCCTCTCAGTTGCAGCTTTGCCAAAAAGAAACTGTCCACATGGTGCCACTGAGGAGCAGGCATGGCGTGGCCCTGAGCTCACATGGTGGCTTAATCCAAAAGCTGGGCTCCACAGCCTCTGGCACAGACAGGGTGGAGGGAAGCCCTTCCTCAGCCACATAGCCTGTGAGGAGGTGGGGAGGTGTCCATCATCAGGCTATAGGACAGATGCATGTGAGAGCAAGACCCCAAATCTTGGCTCGACCCCTGTGGTTCAAGCAGCTAAGGTGCCAGCCACATACACCTGAGCTAGCGGGTTCGAATCTAGCCTGGGCCTGCCAAACAACAATGATGGCTACAACCAAAAAATAGCCTGCAGTCCCAGCTACTTGGGAGGTGGAGGGTACCTGTAGTCCCAGCTACTTGGGAGGTGGAGGCAGGAGAATCACTTGAGCCCAGGAATTGGAGGTTGCTGTGAGCTGTGATGCCATAGCACTCTACCGAGGGTGACAACTTGAGGCTCTATCTCAAAAAAAAAAAAAAAAAAAGACCCCAAAGCTTTCCACTGACCAACTAGAGGGGCCAAAACCAAATGTGCATGTGTTAAAGACCATGACCCTAGGCTCCTTTGCCCTGGATAGAGGGCAAAACTCTGGCTGTGGGGAGAAGCTCTGCCCAACTCCTAGGCCTCAGCCCCTGGGGTGGGTCATTGGTGATTTCCCAAAAAGGACAGTAGAGGGCATCTACTGAGAAGTCCTGATAAAAACTGAGCCCCAGGCACCACATCAGCTTAAGGAATTAAAGCAGGAAGACTCACTCCTCTCAGGAGCTTCCTTCCCTTTGAAAGCTAACTGTGTGATGAGTCCTGCTTCCCTTCTCGCTTGTGAGCCAGAGGTGCAGCAGCCCCAGAGCTCAAGCTGAGCAGGAGATCTCCACATGCCTGCACCTCCCACCTCTCTTATAGGATAACCCTATTCCTTGCTCTTGGTGGAGACTTTGTCCGTGTTCTCCAAGAAGCAGCCACCAGCAGAAAGCCTCATGTGGATGTAGGTCTGCGGCAACTTGTGAGGGATCGAGGGAAAGACGTGTGTGTGGAGATGTCTTCAGGTGTCTTGTCTCCTTGGCTCTGCACTCAGGAGCAGCATGTGGGATGCAAGTGTGTGTGTGCCCCACAGCAGAGTTGCCCTGGGAGGCCTCCTCATGGTTGCCCTGATGGGAACTGGGTGGGGTGCAGCTGGTAGAAGCCTGTGGACACATGTCTTACAGCCACTGTGACCAGGTGCCTCCACAGCCACAGTGGAGGGTGTGTGTTCTTGAGGAATAGATCCCTGGCGTTTGTGGGCCTCACTGAGGTCTCAGCTGCAGAGCTGTGCCCATCGAAGTCTGTCCCTGGGCAGCAAGGAGCCAAGGTGGGGGCTTTGGGGCACATGCTGCTAGCAGGGCAGATACTCACCCTTGCAGCTCTCACCAGGATGACGTGAGTGAGCATAGGCATCAGGGCATGGAGGCAGGAGGCCCTACACCCATAGGACAGATGCGGCCTGCATGTGTGCATGTGTGGTCAACTTTATGAGCACAGTGGGGTGACCCTCTGAGGAGTGATGAAGGGCCAGTCAGTGCCCATGTCCTGGGATGGCTGGCCAGGGTCTGCCAACCTGCCCAGGATACTCAGCCTGGGGTAGGAAGGCTGCTAATGATACTTCCCCGCAGGAGGCACAACTGAAACTCAACACCTGCTGTGGGCCAGACCCCTGCCCCTCACTGAGTGGACAGACCATCCGTCTTATCCTGGGGACATGCGTCCAGCCACATATGAGCTACCCTGTTCCCAGCCTCTACATCTGGCATAACTTAGGCTCTTCTTGGATCAAACCTGGAGCTCAGGGTGGGCACACCATCTCCATCCCAGTCCAAGCGCAGGCTGGCACATTGCTCTATCCTGGGATTAGCCCTGTCTGTAACATTACACACACCTGCAGGATCTGCTCAATCTACAGACACTGTCCTCAGTGTGGGATTCCGTGAAGATAGATGGGCCAGTGGCTGAGTACAGAGGTGCCACAGATGGAGAGGCTCCATGTGGAGGGAAGGGCCCATGGGCAGAGTCTGCTCAAAACCTGAGCTTTCTTACAGTTAAGGCCCCTGTAATTAGCCCACCCTGTCATTGGCCAGCCATAGCAAAGTCCCAGGGCCTCACCCTTGCCGGTTCCAGTGGGTGTGTGTGGGGTGCACAAGTGAGGTGAAATATAGTAATATGAGGGCATGCACCAAGCACCAAAAGGCTCAAAAGTATTGCCCAACCCCCTATTTTTTCCCTGTCTGCCTCTCTGTGCACAGTTGGTGGGAGCAAGGAGGGAGGGAGGCTGTGATCCTGTGCCTGTGTAGGATATATGTGTGCATGTGGATGATGTGTGTGAGCACCACCCAGGAGACAGTCCTCCCCCCTGCTTTCTCAGCCACCCTCACTGACCCAGGAGGGAGGGAAACCGTGGTGCAGAGAGATGTCTCAGAATTAAGGGGACACCTAGGGCCAGAGCAGCCTGGAAGGAGGGCAGTCCACACCACACCCCCTGCCAGGAGCACACACAGTTCTGGACTCCCACTCAGACCACAATACTCACTAGGCCCTGCGTGCACAGACATGCTGCACATAGATGGCACAGCATACGTGTGGAATTAAGACACACCCACACGTGTTCTGGAGCACAGGCCACTAAACCACAGAGTGGCAATATCAAAGCCTGGATCCCCAACTTTATTCTAAAATACTCTGGTGTCTCCGCCCCAGAAGCCACAAGCTACCCAGCGGCTAAGCTGAGGGGACAGTTGGTCTCAACCCATCAGACAGAACAGGACTGCTGGGCTGCAGTAGGAAACTTGGCTTTGGTAGTGCCTAGGATAGCTCTCTCCCCTAGCCCACCCCAGAAGGAGGCCCTGGAGGCACTTTCTCCAATGAGGCACTTTAATTGTGAGTCTAGGTATGACCCTGGTGAGTGAGCAGGGAGGGTTAGAGGTTAGGGTCTGGGGGCCTCTAGGTTAGTGTCGGGTCCCTGGATCTGAATGAGTTAGCATTAGGTGCCCCTCTTGGGGCTGGAGGACCCTGGGGTCTGGGTGGGGTCAGGCTCCGGAGGGCCAGCACCGAGCCTTGGGGTAGCACCCTGGGTCAGTGTCCTGCGGTCGGGCCTGACAGGGTCAGTCATAGTCCCCATCATCAAACTTGGTGCTGAAGAAGGCTGCAGAGTCCTTGGCCAGCCGGGCCAGGTGCAGGGCACCAGTCACCACCAGCCCCAGGAGCAGCAGTGGCGGCACCAATGTCCACATTGCAGCCAGAATGTTGTAGCACTTGGCTTTGGAACCAAAACGCTGGGCTGCCTCCAAGTTCCCCACCATCTTCTGATCTCGGGCCTGAGGAGGATGGGGGGAAGAAGGGTAAGATCTCTGCATGTCCTCAGGCCTAGGGGCCCTGCCTCCCCATCCAGGTACCTGGAGGGCCCCTGCTGGAGCCACAGTCTGGCTGGAGGGATGTGACCCTGCCCTGAGCCCCCAGCCATGGACTCAGTGACCACTCCAGGCCAGCGTCCGCCTACCAGGCCCTCTGTAGGTGAAGAGTGCTGTAGGGTGTGTGGGCCCCGTACTCCACTCACTGAAGCCAGGGTGAGCTCCCTCCCACCTCCACAGCCTGTGAAAGCCTCTGCTTGAGGAAAAGGGGCCCTATGGGTAACCACACATCCTCTACTGGGGGTTTGGGTGGAGCAGACCCCTCCCTCTCCTGTCTCAATGAACAGCCCTAGAGGCCCCCACCTTGACATGCCCTGAAGAGAGCCTGCCACCCACCTTGACGGAGTAGGCCAGCGCCAGCAAGCCCAGGCAGCACATGTTCAGGTAGAGGCTGCTGACCACCGACCACACCAAGTGGTCTCGAGGAGGGGGTCCTGGTGCCCCCAGCGTCACAGCTGTGGGGGTGGCACCATCAGCCTTGCGGGGCATTGGGGGCCTGGGGTCCTCGCGGGGGAATGATGTGTCCATGGGTACCAGCGCCGTCTCTTCCTGCTCCACTCTTCGAGGGTGGGCACCCGCTGCCCCTTATAGCCCCAGGCCGGCCCTCCCACAGGGTGCTGCTAAAAATAGCACAAATTACAGCCTGTGGCCAAGTCCCCACCCGCTCCAGCCAAGCTGCTTCTGACCAAGCAGTGGCCACAGACTCCTTCCAGAGACCCCTCTGCTCCAGATGTCCCCCTGGAGGAGCACCCCCCAACCATAGAAGGTTGTTGGGGGGCAGTGGCAGAGACCTCAACCTATACACCCCACAGCCTTCACTCCCACTTTGACGGGCAGCCTACTCGCCCACCGCTGCCCCTTCCTCTAGGGCTAGGCCATCTCAGTACTGTGGGTGGCAGGAGCTGCCTCAGTGTCAGGGGAGGGAGCTCCCGCCTGGGCCAAGACGCCACCTCATGACCTGAACTCCCTGGAGCTCAGAACTCAGGCTCTGCCCACATCATTTCTGGTCGCCAGTGCCAGGGTGGGGGTGGGGGACCTTGGGAATACATATGTGCCCTCTGGTGCCCTCTCCCTCTCTCTTTTGGGAGAGAGACCACAGCAGGTGGAGAAGGAAAGACAGTCTGCCAGACCAACAGCAGAGGAGGGAACAGCAGGGGCAGAAGGGAGAGGCATGTTAGGGGATGGGGAAGTGAACCCCCCAAGATAGCCGGAAGCCACCCCACTAAGGTACATGGTAGGGGAGTCTGCTGGGGCTCCCTCCCTGCTCTTTTCCCAGCTGGCAGCTCCTTAGCTGCTCACAGCTGCCCTCCCCGTTCCCAAAATGCTGGTAAGTGGTCCTGTAAGGCTCACAGGTCCCTCTGGAGGACCCAATATTGGACTAGAGATGCATCCTGTGCCAACAACGCAGTTGTGTCTTCAGCCCGGTCTTCCCTCCTCAACTCTAGATTCAGGGCCCCAGCATGTGCTGTGCATGGGGCCACCCTGGCCTCTTCAACAATGGGCCTCTGCCCAGAGCAGGCAAGGACTACTCTGCATGGCCAACTCAGACCTGTCTTGCCTCCCCCATCCCTCTGTGGCCCACACCAAGTCCTCTTGGCCCCACCTTCCAGGCCATGTGGAGCCTCTGAAGTCCAAGCCTCCCTTACCTGCTGACCTCCTAGGTGGGTCCTTACCTTCTTGGTGCTCAGTACCAAGGGCACAGTGACCCTGGGCAAACAGAGACATGTGTTCCACCTCAGCCCACAGTGCTATGAGGACTCCCACTGCACTCCAAGGGGAACGCAGGCACTGGAATAACCCACAAGGCCTATGAGGTTGCTCCAATCCACAGTCCCCAGAAAGTAGACTCTGAATACATTTGTGTGTAAGACTTTATTAGAAAGCTTTTGAAATTAAGCCCTGTGGAAGGGAAGAGAGGAAGCAGGAGAACCTGTGCTGACACTTAGGTGCCCTGGACCAGGGGTAGCCCTTTGGACACAATGGGGGCAGGGCAAGAAGACCAGGCCTTTGCACCTGTGTTAATTAGGCACTGGAAGCAGGATATGAGCATGAGTGACCTCAATAAAGACCAGCAGCAGAGAGCAGAGCAGCACTTCCACACGCCCAGCTACTGTGCTGAGCCTCCCTTTCTGAGGGTGGGTGTGAGTGTGCACCATTGTAGGCACAGAAAACACTGCACGTGCCAGACTGATGCCCACACCCCCAGACTTCAGGCCCTTAGCTGCATCTGGGCTCCCATTGATGCATCTGCAGCAATCACTGTCACCCACCAGGGTCCACCTGTCCTGCTGGCGGGAGGGAGAGGAGGATGCTCAGGGACCAGCACCCCACACCTCCTGGGCTCTCAGGGTAGCATTTTTTTCTGCTCTCCTTCCCAGGGTGATGCATTGTTTTGACTCTCCTGGCTGGAGGTGGACAGTGGGGCAATTCCAGAGTAATCCACTTGTCCCTCCCTACTACTTGGCTCTCACCCACCACCTTTTCTCTCTAAGCCAAATAACACACTCAGGGGTTGAGAAATGTCTCAGGGAGGGTCTGTGGACCAGGTCCACTGAATTCTTGGTCCCCAAATGCCCACCATGCCCCCCTGGCCAGGATGGTGCTTTGTGTGTCAGGGTCCTAACTTGGCTCAGTGTACTCCATTGCTTGACTTCTTAGATTCATTCCCTTTTCCTCAGGTCCCCTTACCTATGTGAGTGGCCACCTGCTCAATGAGAAGTACTGAAGGGGGTAATGCAACCCACAGCTTCCTGGGGCAGTGTACCCACCCCCATGGGGACTCCAGTGGCATCAGGGATGGGTATGCAGACTAGCTGGCAACTGAAAGGCCCAGGTCATGAGTTCTAATAGCATATCTCTTCCACTCCCCTGTGGGGACACCATCATTTTTGTGTGTGTGTGTTTTGGCTGGGGCTGGGTTTGAACCCGCCACCTCCGGCATACGGGACCAGCACCCTACCCCTTTGAGCCACAGGCATTGCCCCAGGGGACACCATCTTTATGAACATCCCTAAAACTCTGCTGCCAAGAACTTGTGAGGGCTGTCAGGGGTCCGTGAAGATCCCAGCCCTGGTTTGGGCTTTCTCAGGCTGCCACTAGCAAGTGGTCCTCAGAATCCAAAAGCACTTTGACTTGGCCAGTGCAAAAAGAGAGAAGTAAGCAGTAGCAGAGCTGAAGCAGAAAGAAGGTCAGGCATCTGCGCCAGCTTAACAGAGTTCAGTTCTTCTAAGCAGACACAGCACACTTAAGTTTATAAGCAGATAGAACACGCCTGAGAGGGAGGTGTGGCTCTCCTTGAGAACAGGAAAGAAACCCTTACAAACTTTTTCCCTTGTATTTATTCTCTAATTCCTAGCTTTGCTCTGCATACTTCTAATGTTTATGTGTTTCTTAACTCATGTTTATGCATTTTGAGAAGTGCTGACTGCCTTCTGGAAAGTCTCAGTTTCCTCACCTATTCAATAATTGGTTCATCTAGCAGAAGTCCTCAAACTTTTTAAACGGGGGGGGGGGGCGCCAGTTCACTGTCCCTCAGACAGTTGGAGGGCCGGACTATAGTTTAAAAAAAAAAAACAAAACTGTGAACAAATTCCTATGCACACTGCACATATCTTATTTTGAAGTAAAAAAAGAAACAAACCGGCAACAAATACAATCACACCACCTCATGTGGCCCGCGGGCCGTAGTTTGAGGACCCCTAATAGGGTCTTGGTTAAACTAACTCTGCACTATTCTTAACTAACGTCTCCTTAGGAAAATCTCTAGGACTTTTTTTTTTTTTTTTTTGTGAGACTCTAACAAAGAGTCTCACTTTGTCACTTTGGGTAGAGCACTATGGTGTCATAGCTCACAGCAACTTCCAACTCCTGGGCTTAAACAATCCTCCTGCCTCACCCTTTCAAGTAGCTGGGACTACAGGTGCCCACCCAAATGCCCAGCTAGTTTTTCTATTTTGGGTAGAGATTGGGTCTCGCTCTTGCTCAAGCTGGTCTCAAACTCCTGAGCTCAAGCCATCCTCCTGCCTTAGCCTCCCAGAGTGCTACCCCAGGTAGTCACTAACAGGGCATTGATTAATTATGGGATGCTGGGAAGCATCTGTTGTTCAGTGGGTAGGGCGCCAGCCATATACACCAGGGCTGGTGAGTTCAAGCCTGGCCAAGGCCTGCTAAACAACAACAACTACAATAAAAACAAAAATAGCCAGGTGTTGTAGCGGGTGCCTGTAGTCCTAGCTACTTGGGAGGCTGAGACAGGAGAGTCGCTTAAACCCAAGAGTTTGAGGTTGCTGTGAGCTGTAATGCCACAGCACTGTACCCAGGGGGATAGCTTGAGACTCTGTCTCAAAAAATTAAAAACAAAAATTTTTAAATTATGGGATGCTGACTAGCTTCTGCTGCCTTTTTTTTTCTTTCAGTTTTTGGCTGGGGCTGGGTTTGAACCCACTGCCTCCGGCATATGGAGCCAGTGCCCTACTCCTTTGAGACACAGGTGTCGCCCCTTTTTTTTTTTTTTTTTTTTTTTTGAGACAGAGTCTCACTTTGTCACCCTGGGTAGAGTGCAGTCATCAGACCTCACAGCAACATCAAACTCCTGGGCTCAAGCAATCCTCCAACCTAAGTCTCCCAAGTAGCTGGGACTACAGGCACCCATCACAATACCTGGCTATTTTTTTACAGACCGGGTCACGCTCTTGCTGAGGCTGGTCTCAAACTTGTGAGCTCAAGGGATCCACCTGCCTTGGCCTCTCAGAGTGCTGGGATTACAGGTATGAACCACCACACCCAGCCTCGCTTCTTTAAAAAGTTCCTATTCTAGCCAGCTGTAGTCCCAGCTACTCGGGAGGCTGAGGCAAGAGAATTGCCTAAGCCAAAGAGCTGGAGGTTGCTGTGAGCTGTGCTGTCACAGCACTCTACTGAGGGCAACAAAGTAAGACTCTGTCTCAAAAAAACAAAACAAAACAAAAAAAGTTCCTATTCACCAATCCTTCTGTAGAGGTTTTAGGAGTGGAGCAATACCTGAATTTCAAAACTTTCTTTTTTTTTTTTTAAGAGACAGAGTCTCACTTTCTTGCCCTCAGTAGAGTGCTATGGCATCACAGCTCACAGCAACCTCCAGCTCTTGGGCTTACATGATTCTCTTACCTTAGCCTCCCAAGTAGCTGGGACTACAGGCGCCCACCACCCTCACTATATGGGGCCAGCACCCTACTCACTGAGCCACAGGCGCTGCCCAAATTTCAAAACTTTCTAACCACAGTCTTGGCTAGTTCTACTTTTGTAAGTAGCACAGAGCAGTCTATCTCCCTACCCTGTCCATGTTTAAGCAAAGGAGCTCCTTCCTATCAGAGCAATTGCCTTTTCATCTCCTTACCCTGTTCTCTACCTGTCCCTAACAGGGGCCACTCTCTCTTTGCTGCAAGAGATAATTGCTCTGCATCCAGGATGTTTTGTCCACACAGCCATCAGTGCTGTGTCTCCCCATCTCCCAGTGCCAGTCCTGCAGGGCAGAGGGGCCTCCAAAGGTCTGTTGCACTGAGTGAAGCTGGAAGCTCCTGCCCTCAACCTTGGTCTGTGGAGTGGCCCCCTCCGTGGAGCAGAGAGAAAGGAGAGGTTTTCCAGCCTTCTGTCCTGCATCTTGGGATTCAGACTTTAACTCCTTGCATGGACAGGGGAGGTGACACATATGCAAGTATCACATATACAAGTTCCATAAGCAAGAAAATTTGTTTATAGTTTTTTTTAATAGTTCTCTTATGTTTCAAATTCCCAGGCCAATAAGATTTGCTGACCAGAATGTTTTGGGTTTTTTTTTTTTTTTTTTTTTTGCAGTTTTTGGTCGGGGTTGGGTTTGAACCCACCACCTCCAGCATATGGGGCCGGCACCGTGCTCCTTTGAGCCACAGGCACCACCCCTGCTGACCAGAATGTTGTACCTTTCTGTTGCACTGGTGTGTTCCCTTTTAAGTTTCTTTCACCAAAACAGTGCAGCCACCTTGCAGTCCTGAGATAACTACAAGGTGAGCAACACCCCACCACAGATGGTGCCCAAGGACCCACTGAGCAGCCTATTGTCCCCATCCCACCTGTGCACAAAGCTAGAAGAATGACCAGTATTATACTACCAGGACCCTCCCTGGGAGGTCTTTTCCACCGTTTTTTGACCATGAGAAGTGTGCTCTAGCATGACTTCTCACTGTACTTGTGTGCCCTGTCCAAATGTAAAAATGTTACTGGACAAGGATGGTCTGGCTGGCTGTCACTGTCAGCCAAATGCACACAGGGATTAGGTCCAACAAGCTTTATCGTCAGAGCCAGCAACTGGAGAACAGCTCCAGCAGTCTCTCAAATCTGTTCTGTCTCAGTTACAATTCTAATAGTTTTTAAAATGGGATACAAGGAAACAAACGTAGAATTTTAACTTAACTTAAAAAAGAGAAAACAACATAAAACTAGCCTTAAACTCTAACAACCCTATTGTCTAAGTGTTACTACCTCCCCCAGATAATCCCAGCAGAACCTTAACTAGATAATCACAGACAGGATGTGGGAAAGGGATGCAGGCTGAGAAGACTAGATCAGCTGTACTGCTTCAGCTCAGCATCTCACACTCCATCTTGCAGACATTTTTCTGACTTCCTGACAATGCTCACTCCTTCGTGCATTATTCATCACCCCATTAGTCAGGGGGGGTGGGCTATCTGAACCTCCCCCTCCTGGGTGACTGGTCTTCCGCAGTTGCCCTTCCCTCCTTGACAATCCTTATCCCAGTAAGTGATTTTCTGGGTTGTATGCAATAGAAAAACCTTGCAGGAAGACAAGGCCCAACGGAGAGAAAGAGCACCCAAACACCACGTTTATAAGAGGAAGGTCTTTATTCACCAGCCGGGAGCTTACAGCATTGAAGAATTCCAAATGGCCGCACTCCCCGACTGCCTTGGTCTTTCCCTTTTTATCGACAGTCAAAAAGTTCCACCCCACAGGTACCCTTCTCATTGGCCAGTTTAAATCAAGCGGGAGACGCTATTCCCATCCCTACAGAACTACAGGATTTCACAGAACTTGGAAATTTCCAAGTTTCAGGAAGTTAAGTTTACAAATTCCCAAGAGCTGAGTCACCGTGGAGAGGACCCTGCATGTGTATCCTGGTGGTCTCCTTGAGAAGACCTGTTCTTCTAGACCTCACCCTTCTCGGCTATTCTCTCTCACCTTAAGTGTGTTTCTAAACCTCCTTTCCCGCATCACTTTGATAACCCCAAAAATAAGTGACAAGAGAAGAGTGGCAATTAATAGATGTTGATTAAGCCCAAGTTTGATGACAGACTGACCCAGAAAAGTGAGTTCTAACGCTGGGAGCCTCTTCAAATATAGGACACCAAAGAAAGTTCCTTCACCCAGGGACCAGCCAACAGTAAAGGGAGATTAATTCAGAAACTATAGGTTCAAGACCACCCCAGGGACGTGGAAAAAAAAAAAAAAAATCAGAAACTATGCAAAATGTGTTCCACAAACAGAGCAGAGTCAAGTTCACCCTGCAGAAGAGAATTGGCCTCCTGGTTCTGGTTGCCTTTTATTTAAGCAATGGCTTAATCACAGGCTAAACAAGGGGAGGAATGTTCGTAACAGAGGCAGTGTTTTCCCGGAATCAGGGAGACACCCTCTTTTTCTATCCAGTTAGAACTTTCCCTGCTTATACTTCAGATCAGGATAATTGGAAACTTAGCTGGGAAACTTCTAGACTCAGGCAATGCTGCAGGTCACGGCTGCACCAACACCCCACCTAAGGAAGGAGTTGCCAGGTCCCAGTCTCTGAGGCCACCTAGCACTCCTCTGACACAATTCCTGCACAGGAAGTGCCCCCCAGCCCTCAGGCCTTCCTCCCCACATGCCTAAAGTAATGTGATCCTCAGGAATGTGTTCCCGCCCCCTGAGTCCCCAGCCAATTTGCTAAATGCCAGGAAAAGGAAACCGAGAAATCGAAACCACCAGAGGAAAGGGGAGGGTCACAAGCAGTACCTGGCCTCAGACCACTGCAGCCTCTTCTCGGCACCATGAACCAATCCTCCCAAAATGTCTTCACTCGAACCCACACAGGGCTCCCCCCAAACTACGAGATGCTCAAGGAAGAGCACGAGGTGGCTGTGCTGGGGACACCCCCGAACCCTGCTCCCACGGTGATCCACATCCATGGCGAGACCGCTGTGCCCGACCACGTCGTCTGGTCCCTGTTCAACACGCTGTTCATGAACTGCTTCTGCCTGGGCTTCATAGCGTTCGCCTACTCCGTGAAGGTGCGTGTGGGCACGAGGGCACCACTATCAGAACAGGGCACGTGCTACCTAGAGTGGGAGGACTCAGGAGTCTCTGTGTATGTGGCGTGTGCGTCTGTCCCTGAGTGTGCCCTGGTCTGCATGTTGTCTGTGTGGTGTGTCTCTCCCTGAGTGTGCCCCGGTCTGCATGTTGTGTGTTTGGTCTGTGTGTGTGGTGTGTGTCTCTCCCTGAATGTGCCCTGGTCTGTATGTTGTATGTTTGGTCTGTGTGTCTGTGGTGTGTGTGTCTCTCCCTGAGTGTGCCCCGGTCTGGATGTTGTGTGTTTGGTCTGTGTGTGTGGTGTGTGTGTGTGTCTCTCCCTGAGTGTGCCCTGGTCTGTATGTTGTGTGTTTGGTCTGTGTGTGTGTGGTGTGTGTCTCTCCCTGAGTGTGCCCCGGTCTGGATGTTGTGTGTGTGGTGTGTGTGTGTGTCTCTCCCTGAGTGTGCCCCAGTCTGGATGTTGTGTGTTTGGTCTGTGTGTGGTGTGTGTGTGTGTGTGTGTGTCTCTCCCTGAGTGTGCCCTGGTCTGTATGTTGTGTGTTTGGTCTGTGTGTGTGGGGTGTGTGTCTCTCCCTGAGTGTGCCCCGGTCTGGATGTTGTGTGTTTGGTCTGTGTGTGTGGTGGGTGTGTC